>CAJVPP010000328.1:0-36017 GCA_910592005.1 Funneliformis mosseae | reverse complement strand
AAGTTAATAATTGAGAATTATAGAGGGTGACAAATATTTGTCAAATAAATTAAAAAAAGTTAGTTGAGTAAAATTTCTCAGGGCTGCGAATAGACTTTGATTATTGCTTTTTAAGAAATAGGTTAAAGCAAGTTTATATAATGCACTATTGGACAGAGCACTATAGATTCAATCAATATGATCATTTTTAAACGAAGTTGGAATTTTTGCGCAGAGGAGGAGAGGTAGTGTAAAGCAATAATTGTCATAATGACCTCTAAATTTAATAGCAGATTCCTGATGAATTTGACAATGAATACATAGATTAAGGATTGTAATACTATCAGGTTCAATTGAAGGTATATGATGCATTAGATGTACTGTATCTTGATCAATTCTTATAATTCTTCCCAGGACATAGTAGTTGACTGAGGAATGCTAACTAACTGCAAACTCAGAGGTATGTTGGGAATGAGTAGGTTGTATAATGGAATAACTGTAATAGTGTTTATGTCTGAAACTATTTGTGAATACAATTCTTCTCTCTTGATCTGAATTTAGATAAAGTTCTAAGGCTTTATACTTACTTAACATTTGAAAACTATGAGTAATAGGATGTGTAATAGTATACAGATCACGAAAAGTGAACATGTAATTTCCTTAATAATTAATAAGTTGCTCCATAAACAGCAACGAAAATTTTCATAAACTGGAAGCATGCTTCCTATAATCATTAAGTATGAAGAGAGGGTTATCATAGAGCTATTCTTTCTGTTGAAGTTGCAGAGTACATAGATAAAAGGATCATCCAAGTATATTCATTTCATTAGACATTTATAATAAAAATATAAATATTAAATTTATTAATTATTTATATAAGTATAAATATATTTATTAAATTATTTTATTATTTATTTTAATACGTTACATTAAATTATATATATAAAATAATTAAATAAATAGATTAGTAAATATATGAAACCTTTGCTATTAAATCATATTTTGTAATCTGTAAATAAATTTTAAAATTTTTTATCCATAATAAACATTTTAACAATAAAAAATGTACAATTTTTTTAATTTTGAGTCACTTTAATTAAAAAAATAATTTAAAATTTATTTATTTAATATTTATTATTAAATAATTTTTAATAATGCCTATTACTTGAAATCATTTGAGATTTTGCTATTAAATTAAATTTTTATTACATGTTATATCAATTTTGTAACATTTGAGATTTTGCTATTAAATTCATTTTCTAAGATATTTTGATAATATGAAAATAATTTCTTTATATTTTAATTATAAAATAATTAATAAATCTCTGTTAATATTTGATATTTAAAAGAATTATTCTTGTATTAAATAATCATTATATGAATTTTTAACATAAAAATTTTTTTATAAAAGAAAAAAAAATATATAATGATTAAAAGGTAAATAGTATTCGAAATTAACTCACAATTATCTCATTTCTTCCATCTTTAATAATGATGATAATTTCTTCCCGTGCGCATCATGAGTTAAATTCTTATATAAGTAGGTTTCTTTCAAAATTGTTTATATGTTTAGCCTGGTCGACTTAATTTCGGCATTTATGCATAATTACCGTACATTTGCTTCGTAATGAACTTTTCAGCAATAGGTCACATGCTTGAATGCGGTCATAATTATCTTATTAATACTAATGCGCAGTCACGATTCATGATCTCAAATCTCTTCGGTTTATTATCAATATTTAGCTCAAATTTAGAAAAAATTTCTGCTGTTATTAAATCATTTTCTGAAAAATGAGATTCACACCTTGAATTTTAGCGAAAAAAATTTTTTTTCCTGGGATTTACCGATAATTACAGACAAATTCAGTACGAACTATTAATTTATTTTTATATAAATAAATAATGTAATGTTATTAGGTGGTGAATGATCAACATCCACAAAAACCTTAAATATTTTGATAAGTATTGTTCTTCTATAACCCAATTAGTGATGTCCGAAATATATGCATTCATTTCGGAATTTACGCATTTGGGTTGATTCATATCAGCAGGAATGTTTTGACAAAACTTCTTAAATAAACTCCACATTTTTTTTAAGCTAATTTTGGAACAAGGAAATCATTTTTATTAACAATCGATAAAATTATAAGTATTGTTCTTCTATAACCCAATTAGTTGATGCCGACAGGAACCGCATTTTTTCAATAAGAAATTAGCTATTTTTTGGAACAATAAAATTATTATTTATTTTTTTTATTAACAATCGATAAAGTTAAACGTATTGTTCTTCTATAGCCTTATTAGTTGATGTCCGAAATATGTGCATTCACTTCGGACATTTACACATTTAAGCTGATTCAAATGATCGGCAGGAATGCTTTGAAAAACTACTTTAAATAAACCCACCATTTTTTTTTCTTTTTTTTTTTCCTTACTGAAAAAAAAAAAAAAAACTTCTCTCTTACATTTAAATCTATTATCTAAAATATATATCGTATAACAATCAAATTTAAGACCATCTTAATCATCCCAACTTTTTAACAAAAATGGCTTATGTATTGACTAGCGAATTCTTAAATGAAGAAGATTTAATGTCGCTGTTAGCAAATCGTCTTCCAAATGAATCCAAAGCTACGTTAATTAATGTGGCGTGATTCTCTTCCTGGCAAAATATTAGACGTAAAAGAATTCTCGGCAAAATCGTTGTCGAGAATTTAAAGACCTCGGAGTTGAACGGCAAAGGCTTGGTCTTTGGAAACCTATTGGTAGATCGAAATTTCGTTTTTCAAGTATATGATACTATTACCATGGAAGTTTAGTTTCAACAATTAGAAAGCATTTATCTTTTTTGTGGCCATCAATTATTAGAATTATTAGAGATCTTACACCTAAATAGTGTTGAATCAAAAATAGGGATTTGGGAATAAAGAATCTAACGCATCGAATCATAAGATAATTCTTTCATACTGTTAAAACATTTTAATTCTTTATTTTTGTAATCAACAAATTTTTTTTAATGTAAATAAAATACTTATAATTACAAAACGTTATTTGCTCTTTTTTATTTATTTTATTTTTTTACTTTACGTTGTAAGTTTTGTGTTGACTTTGCTTATTACAAATAGTTTAAGTTATTTTCAATAATATTATCAATAAATTTCAATAAATTGGATAAATTAATACGTCCAAGCTTGCTTTCAATTAATTTAAAAAATGTAACAAATTTGAAATTTATTTATTATGCACGCATGCTGATTTATTGAGTTAAAATAAAATTTCATCTTTGCTTTTTAATGGTTAGTACAAATGATTGTTTATTAAAAAAAAAAAAAAAAGTGGATGATCACCCGTAAGATTTCTCGAGTCAAAACTTCTTTTGATCGAAAAATGATCGGTTCCAATTCAGAATTTGATATAACTAGGTTGATTTTGTTAACGAGTCATACCGTTAAGGTATTTGCGTTATTAATAATTAAATTTTTTTTTTTTTTGCATTCGTTTCACATAAAAAACGTCAAACGTACCATCTATCGATTATTTTGAATGTGCAAATCATTTGAACGAACTAATATTATTATTTGATTGATCAACTAATAAAAAGTGAAAGTTTAAAAGAATCATATTTATGAAAAAGATGTAGGCAGCCAAATACCGGTAATAATTGGTGTCAGTCATCGCTAACCGCCGGTTACAACAAAATTTCAAAAATTGGACTAGCGGAAATCATGAGATTGATGAATTCATTCAATCAGAGCAACTTTAAAGCAAAAAAAATTCAAGAGTGGATTGAATATGAAGAATCGAATGATGGCTAAAGGAGGATAACGCACTGGAATGAAACGTATAACTAATGGAGTAGAACTAGTAATATCCCAGTTTTCTTAAAACGTTTAATATTCTCACAATTATTCCGGTCGTATTTTTTAAAGAAGTAAGATATATTCTTTTCATAAACATTTTACAGAAATCCTTTATATGCTTTTTATCTAGATCGAATCACATGTTTTGTTGAATAATTCATAAGAAAAAATATATTTTTTTAAAAAAATAAACCACGGATATTTAAATTTAAATAAAAAATTGCGAATATTAAAAGTTAAATTAAATATTAAAAAATCACGGATGGTAGAATTATAAAAATAAACCAATTAAAAAATATCAAATTTAAAAATTAAAATTATTAATAAAAAGTTTTCAAAAAAAATTTAAATTAAAATCGAGGTATAAAAAATTAAATTAAAAAATATTTAAAATAAAAAAAAATTTAAAAAAAACTTAACCGAAATTAGAACGATTTAAATCTAACTCAGGCCCGTTCTTAAGATTTATTTAACTTTTTCTTAATACGATTCTTTGTATAGTTGGTTATTTGTCAAGTCTATATGGAGACACGATAAAGGTTGAAAGTGTGAAGGTGGAATTTATTATTTCAAAATTTCTGACGTCTTTTCTCAAGACTCGTTATCTTATTTCTTTGATCAAAAGCGAACTTTCGGTTTTTATATACAAACGTTCTAAATACTAATTTTTTCTTTTTAACTAATACATATAATCGAAAACTATTATAATTTTTAACATTCATAATTGATATAATAAACATAAATGTTATTTTTCACATTTTCTATTTTTTTCGCAAGTTACAGGAAATAAAAAAAAATTAGAAATTAACAAAAAAATAGAATAAAAAATACAAAATTAAGAAAACAGAAAATAAATAAATAAATTGCTTTCTTTTTTGAAAAAAAACAAAAAAAAATTAATAAATAAATAATAATATCTATAAACTACATCAATTAATAGGGTTAGGGTTGTTAGGGTTAGGGTTGGATCATTCATAATTTTTTTTTGTTATAGATATGCTAAAACTTTAAAAAATTAAGTTTTCAACATCTATTTCACGTCGTATTGGCGAAACCCCGGGCATCGCCTGGGTAAAACTAGTTTAACGATAATAATTTATCGCAATATCAATTTTTTTTTATATAATTTTATGTTTTAATTAGTTAGATATAATTTTGGCTCAAATTTGAAAGTTGTGCTGACATTTTGCAAATTTTGTTCGGAGGAAAGAAATTATCTGACAGCAGAATTTTTTTCTTTTTTTTATTCAGTCAATTTCAAGGTGGTGATCAGTAATTCAACTATACAAGATATAAAACAAACGTAATATCGGTAATGATATAACTATTTCGTTTTTATGACTTAATCGCTATTTGTAAAAAAAAGGGCGGTAACTAAGAATATAAAATTAGAATGGCGAAAAGTTATTTAAAGCAAGTTTTATCGTTAAACAACGAAATCAATGTATTACTTCTAATGGACTATTTTCGATTTGATATCCCATTGACTCATTCTAAATCTCTATTTCCCATTACTAGACCAAATTTCTATGAAAGATGAATGATTAAAAGAAACCTTTCGACGATATATCCATGATTTAACGTCGGAAGGTGAGAGTTTTAAAGAATTCAACGTCATCTGACGTTAATTTAATGATCCAGAGGTATGCCTTGCAAAAAATTTCCGTATTAATTTTTTAGGCTTGGAAAATTTTTAATTGACCCACTTTAAAATAACTGGGTTAAATCGGATAAAATACACGTGATGTAGCTCCATCAAGGAATCCTTGGTTTTCGTGATAGCCGAGGGCGTTCTCAAGCACATAACTCAATGGATCGGAAATGAATTTTAATTAGTCGAAGTTGATTTTGAAGATTAAATGAGTACTATTCCGATGAATAAAATCTGGAAGCCCAAACCATCTTTTTTTTCAATTGATAGGCTAAAATTTATCATTGGTAGAGTATAAGTGAGATCGTAGGTTGAGGATTTGCCTTTTTTTTTATTATTATTTTGTTCATTTTAAACTTAATAATGAGGAGAAGCTGCTCAAGGTATTGATATTTAAATTGATCATAGTGTATGAGCATAATCTTCAATTACATTGAGGGAGACGCCGTTGTATCTATCTATTCATGTGATACGAGATTTTATTAAAAACATTTTATCCAGATATATATTAACAATTCAAGTTTTTTTGATGAAAGATTTTCTGTTACACAGAACTTATGCATTTAAATTGTTTGGAGGGAAACGGAAAAGACGATGATAGGTAGATTCAAACGGGTTTGTATATAATCACGAGGGATAGCTAGTACTAGAATAGTTTTTTTTTCTCAATTTTGTAATTTTGATTTATTAATTAATAAAGTGACTGTCAGTGCCACGTCGTAAAAAAAAAAAAAAAAAAAAAAAAAAAATTGAGGGACTTACCGATCACATGATAAATACTTTTGCGTTTCTTTTCTAATTAATATACAGTAATAAAATAACAAAATAACAAGCATTTCAGAGGACAATTTTAAATGAAAGAATTAAATTACATATTTCAAAAAATTTCATTGACAACATAAATGTACTTCCCAATCTTTTTTTTTTTAATTTCTATTGTAGAGAGATCTTAATATTTATCAGAACAGATCTAACAGATAAGTAACAATGAAAGAGGCGATTCTCTCTACATTTTAAAATGTAAACGTTCGGGATTGGTTTGGTGTTCTAAAATAAATTAAGTTTCATAAAAAAAAGTTTCTTCCTGGCAAAATGAACGCGTCGTATAAAAGAAACGACGAATTTATTATAACTGTTGAATTAAACAAACTGATAAAATAAAAAATTAACTTAAGAAAAGGTATAACGTTTGTTAATTAATTGTAAACAATTCTCTATACGAAAAATAATATGTTTTTTAATGCATCACAGAAAATTATCACCCCTCTTCGATTCAAGATTTCCAGAAAAACAAATAAATTTGGCATCATTTTTGAGTTTATCTTTTAGATCAATACATCTTTTCGTAATCTTTCAAAAAGTCTCCCGATTATTTGCTTGTTTGTCCTTTGATTAATTACAAATAGAAATTTTATAATATTAATTTTCGCTAAGCAAGACAAATTTACACAGCATTCGTTGCGCTTACACGCTCTGTTATTATCAGCAAAAAAAAACCCTACAAAGAAAAAGCCTGCTAGTTCAGTAAAAGTATATAAATAATCCTTGAAAGCATCTTTCGTTTCATACATACATCAAATTGTCATGTATTTTTCAAATAATTCAAGTTTATTCATTGTGATCTCTGCACTTTTTGTGATTTTTTCACAATTCATAATCACTTCTTATTCGGCTCCATTTTCTTCTCATCTTCAAAAACGTGCCTTTTTAGGTAATGCTACATATTACGAACCAGGTTTAGGTGCATGTGGTGTATTTTCATCAAGGTTTGACCTGATAGTAGCGGTTAACGCTGCTCAATTTGGTAACACGCCAAATCTTAACCAAAATCCAATATGTGGTAAAAGAGTTATTATAAACGGTCCAAAAGGAACCGTTACTTGTCGAGTTGTAGATAGATGTCCTGGATGTTCTTTTGGTGATTTGGACTTGTCTCCGACCGCTTTCGAAAAAATTGCCAACCTAGATCAGGGTAGAGTTCAGATCACTTGGGATTTTATTAATTGATTGTGAGGTAAATGATAATGATGATGATTAAGATAAAGGTTGACAAAGTATTCAATTAAATTCTTTCCATTCCAGGTACCAATAAAAAACATGCAATATAAATGGTTTATAAATATAATTTTTCTGGTACACCTTTTGTTCATTTATTGTTTCGATACTTTATACTGTAAGATTGTATTGTATTTCTTTATTGGATGAAAAAAATATGTATTTCTTTTTTTTTTTTACTTTCAATAAATATATAATGATTATGCCCCCAAAAATTTAATTTCGGATGACATACAGAAATGTTTTTCATAATTTGGGATAATACATAAATGTGGGTAAAAGTTTAACGGGCACATTTGAGGTTTAAGTTCATCATTGATCACAAAATTAAGTTTTTACTTCAACTGACAAATTGTATTTTTCTTACTTTAAACCACAAAACTCACTTTTCGAAACAAAAAAAAAAAACTAAAGAGAATGAATATGAAATATGATAACCTTTATAATTTACCATGTTAAAAAGTGAAGCGTGTAGGTTCGAGAGCCCAATCCTTTTTCTTATAAGTTATCATGATAAGTAAAAATGAACGATAACAAACACGTCTTCCACGTGTATCTATAATTTGAACCATCCTCGAAGAAAGAAAGTGGTTGTAACGATCAGTTAGATTATGAAATTACCATTCCTAAAAGAGCTTATCTTCCATAAGATTGATCTGAAATTAACCCCGCGGGTGAAACAAATTCATATTGTCAGAGATAAAACACAAATCGACGAAGGATCCCTTCATAAAAGCGAGAGGTCAAAAGAATATTGAATTAAGCACTTTGTCATTATGTAAATATGAAAATTACAATGACCAAGAATTATGTCGTGAACTTACATATTTTGTGTGAAACTACTACGATCAAATTTCGCATCACCTTAAATTCGTTTTCACGATAAAGCTATCCCAAGAAGATTGTAATCAGAAGAAGAAAGACCGAAGTTAAAGTGGACGTTCCTATTACAATACTTTCTTTAGATTTGCAGAGTATTTACAGATGTAAGGTTATTTCAAATATTGTCCTCTTAATGTTGTAATGATAATAATTCTTTACGACATTCAACTTATGCTTCCCCAAATATAGAGATTTTTTAGTAACGCCACTTTTATAAACTTCCACCAACTTATGAACAACCGACGGATAATGGAATTGCGAATGCAAACCATTCAAAAATAGAACGTTAGTTTTAACTATTAAATTGAAACCATCAGAAAATAAAATACTTATTTAATATATACTAACCCACAAACCACAACATGGGTCTCATATGTTTATAAACAGTAATTTTCATTGTATATAAAAAAATTTAAGATTATAATAAAAAAAATCAAATGTTTATATTTGAATGCACCTATTTAAAATTATGATACAAAAATTGTGAATTATGGCGCATTATCATTAGCTATCAATTTGGCTTATTAAAACCGCCTCGTTTCCTCACAGCCCACTTGTGAAAATCATATTCGTCGAGAACAATTATTTATTAATTATTAAATAAAAAATGAACGATCTTATCAATGAAATTCCGAAATCCGATTTCTCATGTGCTGATAATAGAAATGCTGCGTGACGTGACATTTTGTTAATTATTAAATTTATTGTGAAGATACGAAAGTCTTTCGGATATTTTGTGTTGCGAGACGAATCTTTTCCTTCAATTTATCTAACTTTCGCATATTCAAAATAATTTCTTACAACGTCTTGAGAATAAATTTACAATTAATTAAAAGATCTTTTATTATAACCAAAGAGAAATGAGATTTTGAATATTCCATAGAATTGAATTATTACGCGCGCGGTTATGAATTTTAAAAGATTATTCATCTCCAATTAATATATAAGGAAAAGAATATACTGTATAAAAAAAAAATTTGCGTACCTAATTAATAAATTCTCGATCACGATCATTTTAGACCTTACATAAACCTCTTTAACAGCTACGTCTCCTTCAATCCAATTACAAATCGCTCATTCCATTCTCGGTAAGGTTCATTATTGTTTAACCAAGGTTCTTGACAAACAACATTTTGATAAATATATTTTTTTTTTAAAATACCTGTATCTTAAAGCCACAATTAGCCTCAACTAGGCTGGGTATTTTTTTGCGAAGTATGATTTGATTTTGATGATCCATTCTGTATTCATTCAGTTATCTACGCACCTCGTGAATATGTAGATAATTTCGTTAAATATAATTTTAATATCGCACTGCCTTATATCATGCTGAGTTTGTTTATCCAATATATTATACAATATTATACATAAAAATCAAGCCAAATCAAAACTGCACTACATGATCATCTAAATATTAGTCAAGCAAGCTGAGCATGATCCTACAATATTTTGTAATCATCAAACAATACAATAAAAATAAACATTTAGATGTTTTACAATCTTAATTCTTAATTAACTCGTTGTAAAACACCACCATTTATCGAATTAATTATTCATATAGTAATTTCTAAATTAGAATTGATTTCTTTACAATTGTTTTTGTAAATTATTTTTTTTTTGATGTGATTCTTCATATTGAGAGATTAAAGCTAAATTAAAACAAAAATTATTATATTGTAATCCAAGAAAACTTTTAACAATTCTGTGTTAAGTTGCTAATTTCATTGAATCTCAAGAAATTCTTAATTTTAAGTCATTGTATTTTTTTTTAAATTAACCTATAAGAATTGCTTAAATATTTACTTAAAGCTTTAAATCAGAAAAGATTAACCTGATTACCTGACTTGACTTGATCTAAAAATTCAAGTCAAGTTAGTAGATATGCAGGTTAATGTCAGGTCAGGTTAACAAGTTGACCTAATCTGACCTAATCTGAAAAAATTTAAGTCAACTGATTATTCTTCTTAAATAATTATTAATCATTCTTTTTGAATGATTTATTACCATTTAATTAAAATGATTCAATTATCATTCTTCTTAAATAATTCATTATAATTTAATTAAAATGATTTTTTATCATTCTTCTTAAATAATTTAATTAGATTAAATCAAATTAATCATATTTTTATTTGATCTAACTTGATCCATTCAGTTCAAATAACTTGATTAATCTAATTTGATATTATATAATAAATTAATAATTGTTACTTGAAATCTTATTGAAATTATATTATTATATAAAACTATATATGTATTAATGCCATAAAAATTATTCATCTAAAAGTTCTTTTTAATTATTAAATTTATTAGGCATTTTTTTAATAAATATTACTAAATGAATAAAATATTTATAACAGAAAATTTTAATCTGTATACAAAATATTTAATAGTAAAGTTAAAAAAAATATAATAAAAATAAAAAAAAAAAAAATAATATTTATTTTTATAAAATATAATATAATTATTAATTTTTATATTAACCTTTTAAAATTTCAATATTTAATATAATAAATACAATAAAGATTTAATATTCATAAATTTTAAGATTTTTATATTAATTTGTTATATTGATTTACTTAAATAATTAACTTTTATAAAGTAAATTCAAATTAAACTAATTAATTAAAATAATATATAAGTATTAATAGTTTAATAACTTAATCTTTTTTTTTGCTATATTTATGCTACTGAAAATAATTTTAACTAAAATTTTGCTTAAATACTAAGTATCTAATTATAATATTATTTATTAATATTTTTTTTTGAAGTAATAAAAGAAAATACTTGCTAGTTAATATAAATGTTTAAAAAAAAATATTTATTTTTTAGTAATTTATAAATTTAACATATAAAAAAACAAACATATAATATTTTTTTTCTTTTATAAATTTTACTATTTTTACTTAAAATATTAGTTTAATAATTTGGTTAAAATAAGAAATCTGTACTCTTTACAATATATTATATTTTTTTAGAAATTTTAAAGAATATTTAATAAAAATTTAAATTTATTCTTAACTATAATTTCAGTTTACTAAGGATTTTATCTTTTATTTAGCATTAAGTAATTAATTAATCTTATTTAATAATTATAATTTTTTTATTTTTAATTAATTAAATTTCAAACATTAAATTTTTATTAGATTTTATTTACTTATAAATTATTTATTTCTTATATTTTAAATTTATTTTTAAAAATCTTTTTTAATTAAATATTTTTAATTTTAAATTCAGATTTATATTTTTTAAATTTAAATTTTGAATTTAATTAATATTCACAATATTTAATTAATATTTTGTTAGTTAATTTATGTAATTTTTTTTTAAATTATTTTTTAGTAAATTATTTTTTAATTAATTTAATGTAAAAATATAATACAAATGATAATATCATGCTAAAGATATTTTTTGTAATACATTTATATATAAAATAATAAATAAAAAATAATATTTTTAAAAAAAGATTAATAAAGATTAATAAAATAAATATAAATCTATTTAAAATATAATCATTAAATTTGATATAACATAAAAATATCTATTTTAATAATAATATAGTATTACATATAATAGCTATAGTATTTACTGCTATAATTATAATTATAACTGTAGTTATTTAAAGATCTTAATACTTAAAATTCTGATAATTCAAAATTTAAACTCTAAAATTTTTACATATCTAAAATTCTGATAATCTATAATTCTGATATTTTAATTCTAAATAATATAATTAAAAAACTGTGATGTAATGCTAATATATTTTAAATGTGATTATATTGAAATATACTAAACTAATTAGATTTAATATTAGAATTTAATTAGTATTATAATTAGGATTAAAGTTATAATTAGATTATATTTTTTATTATGTTAAATTAGGATTAGAATAATTTAGATTTAGATTTTCAAAATATTGATAGTCAGAATTATAATCATTTAGGATTAAAAATATTAGAATTATAGACTATTAGGATTTTAGATATGTTAAAATTTTGTAATTAAGATTCTAGACTGTCAGAATTCTGAGTATTAGAATATTTTAATAAGTCTAATTATTTAATAGACTATAAATTTCAAATTTAATATTAATAAATATAATACTAAAATCAGTTAAATTATATATTATTCTATTATAATTAAGCAAAAAGAAAAGAATGCAAAAATGATTATTAATAATTTATAATATTAGATAATTTAAGTAAATATATTTATTAAATAATAAAAAAATATAATTAATTAAATTTTTATTTAACAAAAATTAAAAAATTCAAAAAATAAATTTGTAATGTAAACAAACATTTTGTAATATAAAAATTAAAAATAAAAATAAAAAATCAGTAAATAAAATATTTTAAAAAAAAGATTAATAAAATCAAAAAATCAAAAAATATATATAATGATTAAGTTTAACATATTATAAAAGTAATACAGAAAAGCTTTAAATCACAAATTTATTTTAATAATAATATAGTAGTATATAACTATAGCATAGAAGCTTTAACTATAGCTATAATAATAATATAGCTTATAAAATAATTACATAAACTTCAAATTTGATATTAATAAGATGCATTTCAAAATTGATTAAAATATAAAAAAATTGCTAAAGATTTGTATAACCAAAGAATAAATTAAGCAAAAAAAAGTAAATAAATATAAAAAAATTTATAAATTAAGAGTATACTTTTATTAATTAGTTTAAATTTCATAAATCAATTTTTAGTTTTAATTAAATTGTCATTCAATTGTTCAAATAAATTTTTTATTTTTATATTCTTTTTTTTTCTTTCTTTTCTATATTTTTATATTATTATTTTTTTTTAATAATTTTATTTTATTTTTAATTATAATTAATTAGCATTTAGTATTATATTAACTAGATAATAAATCTGTGAAAAAATCTGAAGTGATAAATATGAAATAATTATAAGTTATAAATATATAAAAATAATTTAATTAATTAGCAAAAAGATATATAATTATATGTATAATAAACAAATATAGTAATAAAATTATATTGATTTAAATAATAAGTAAATGAATAAATTGACTAATTTATTAAGTTGCATAATATTTAATCATTTTCTGCTTATACTTTGAACTAATTAATTTAATAAACAAAATTTTCAAAAGTATAAACTTTGATATTAAAGTAATACTTAATAATTTAATTTTATAATTACTTATTAAAATCTATATACTTAACTTTTTTATTTATAAATATAAATAAATAAACTAAATTTATAAGAATAATTTATTTAATTCTTTAATTTTAGCTTTAAAATTAATTTAAAGTATATTTTAAAAATTTTTTATATATATTACTAGAAAATAAATATACAATTTACTTTATTAAAATGAATAAGAATAGAATATAATGTTAATTTAAAAATTTGTAATTATTTATTATTAATTAATTATAATATATATTATATTTAATTGAATCTAATAAAAAATTTAACATACTATTTTTACTATTATAATTTAAAATATTCAAAATATTCAGCTATCTTCAAATTGTATTTTTATTATTTATAAAAAAAAATCTAGATTTAATATAATTAATTAATTATATTAGAATAAGTTAAATATATTTTTTTTGAACAAATTGAATAATAACAAATTTTATTAATTTCTAATATATTTAATAAATAATTTAAAATATTATTGTAAATATTTTATATTATAAATATTTAATCAATTAGTAAATTTTGTTTTATTTTATAGTTATAATTTGAAATAAAAAAACTGAAAAATTTTTTGTAAAATAAAACTACATATAATTTAGTTAATTTATGATTAATTTAAATTATATAAGATAAATATGATTATTATATAAATGAATATAATTTTCTTTATTTCATATTACTAATATATATTATATATTTTTTTTTTTTAAAAAATTTTTTTTTTAAAAAAATTCAATTAAAAATATATGACCTTTAAATAAGAAACTTATGAAATAAAGTTATTTAGAATACTAAAGAAATTAAAAATCAAATAAACATATCTTTTTCTACTATATATAATAATTTTAAAAAGCTTAAAAAATTCAGAATGGTTTAATATATGAAAAAGTAATCAATTAAAAAAATTTTAAGAAATACATTAAAAGTATTAATTTAATATATTTATTAATAAATTTGCTTTTAACAAGTATGGAAGTATTCTATAGAATAATAAAAAGGCATTTGATTGATAAAAATTATTAAAAAAATCTTTTAAGAATGATACTGATATTAATTGTAAATCATAAATATAAATATATAAAGTAAGCCTAAAAATACCTAATTAATAATTAGAAAATATATTATTTTTGAATGAAATAGCCTTTCAATTCTTTTGAAATATATTAGAGTATAAATATAAAGGACAAAAACTAATACATTTTATATTTAAAGATTGAATAAAGATTTTTGCATAAAAAGGTTTTGCATAAAAGAAAAAATAAATTTATATTATTTTTCTGAAATTATAATGCAGAATTTTATATAAAAATTCTCAAAAAATAACTTCTAGAAATTGAGAATAATCTAAAATACATTAGTAAACATGCTAAAAATTTTTTTAAAAAATTTTTTTTTGAAATTATTAACTTTATAAATTTAATAGAAAATCTCTGAAGTATTGTTAAAAAAAATGTGAAAATAAATATTAAAAATAATAGTGATTTATGCTAATTTATAGTTAAAAATAGGATTTATTTCTAAATCAACATTAATTAAATTAGTATAATTAATAAAACTCTATTATGAGTTTATTATAAATAGAAATAATAGTAATAATAATCATATTTCATATTAAAAAATATTAAGATTTTTAGCTTTCAATTATATAAATTTTATATAATTTACATTATTAGTTTTTCATAAAGAACAATTTTATAATTTGATTTTTTGTTTTAATTATATATAATTTAAATCAATATTTATATAATAAATTTCAAAACCTATCTCTTCAACTATTTTGCCGACAAATTTGTAGGCAATTTTATTTATTAATTACAATCAATTTTAAATATTTTTAAATGTATTATTAAAAAATTAATATTTTTATAATAAATTTTATGATATTTTCTAAGTAAAAATTAAAAAAAAAATGTAATTGACTAGTGATTTTTTAAAGATAAATAAATAATAATTTATTATAAAAAAATTAAAATTTTAAACTCATATAACTTGCTATCTAATGTTTTGCCCCGCAACTATAATTAACACGTGATTTATTTTGTCTCACTAAGTGATAAATGGAAAATCTCTTCATAAATATTTACACACATCATTTCATACTTAATTGATTAGCTTATAAATAAATCTAAAATAGTCTTATTAGGCATAATCTGTGTGGAACAATGCTTAAAAAAAATTAATATTATTTATTCTATTTACAATATATGTAATACATTTTTTGAAACTAATTCCTAGAAAAAAGGGCGAAAAATTAATGAATCGAGACTGCTGTTATTGTGAAAGATACTTCCATTAAAAAGGTCTCGCCCAAGAGGATTGATGGCCGCCTGTAGAGTATTTATTCTTGCAATCCGATCAAGGGTATCATTGTTGTTAACTGGCGTCACACTTTGATTAATAGAATTCGCATTATTAGCTAAATTTATAAAAATCTGCCTTTGAGTTTGTGTGCATCGTAAATTCCAAATCACCTCCGTTGCTAGCTTGATTATATATTGTCGATTATTTGATCGTAATCGTAACCTATGAGCTTCACGTTTCACATTCTGTTTCATTATGTGTTTTCCTGTCAATATATGAGTCGTTCTACCGTTCCTTGCGTGAGCTGCTAGTACATTTTCATTACTATTGTAGGGAAGATTGTTGAGGTTATGGTAATTTACGTGATTTAAAAAGTCACATAATGTCGAACGTGCGGATGCACTTTGGTTCATTCTATTACGTCGGGTATTCATTTCGAACTTTCTTTAGTGATGAGTGTGTGGTCTTTTTATTTTTTTTTTTTTGAAAGAAATATTTTTTCAACAAAAGTGGAAATCGATGTTTTATAATGAACTTGGCCTTGATATTAAAATGCATCATGTACTACTATTAAGATTTTTTTGTTTTGTGAATGTAATCGGGAAATTCGCAAATTAAAAATTCATTATTTTGTTTTGTGAATGTTATCGGGAAATTCGCAAATTAAAAATTCATTATTTATCCTAAAAACATAAATAAACAATACCTTGTCAAAGAAAATGACATAAAATTAAATAAATATTTTCCGAGATAATCCTAACGTGTATTCAATGATGATCGGCCAAATTCAAATTATAAATTTTATTGATTTCTTCCTAATTGATTGTTTCTTATCTACCTACCTAATTATTTTTCTTAAATGGAAACAAGATAAGATGTCGCTCAATGAATTTAGTATTTTCTTATCGGATAAAGGTTTAATATTTTAGTTGATTAAGCAATCAATCAAAGGAAAACAACAAAAAAAAAAATCAGTCACACACGTTTGTGTGAGATTCAATATCAAATGAAATCTGTCATGGCTGCCACGAGTAGCGATCCTTTTAATGTATTAGGTAATGGGAACATCATTTTTTTTCCACTTATATTTTAACGATCTTCCACGTTTTATTTTCAAACATTATGAGAAGTTTAATTCTTTTTCCAGAACACAAATGAAAATGACATGATCGACATATAATTTATAGTTACTTATGAAGTCTTTTTTTGCACTTTAAAACGTTTTTCAATGTTAATTAAAATTAAAAATAAAAAAAATAAAGCGTCGCTGTCGCAAAAATCCTCTTATTTTTAAATAATTTATCAGGGATGTAACATTTCTTTATGCGGTAATGGTTTTGAAAATGACGGAGATTTTGAAAGTTACAACCGAAGATAATAAAAGTTACTTGGTTTATTTATTTATTTATTTTTTTTTTTTTTTCCAGAATTAAGAAAATTTTAATTCTCGTATACAATGCTATACGTTTTTTAAAAATTAATGACATCAAAAATTTCAACAATTAATTTCAAATCATGAAAATTGTCGTCGTACCTGTTGTATTGTGTATCATATTATTTACGGAAAATCACTTTATATTATAAAATATATTTCATAAATTACATAGTACACCGAGTTCATTTAACTAAATATTTTTCTGCATTCAAATATATATCTATTTCGGTTATAACATTCATGATAAAATAGAAACACCTCATGACAAAATGATCAGTATTTTAATTTTTAATGAGTCTATGTACGGGTTGGTAGATAGACAATATTTTTTTATTGAAATATAAGAAATGCGGAAATTTACTTGGCTGATCCAAAATTTATTTGCTAAAGACGATTAATTACCACTTAATTGTGTTGTTTATAGCGGTAATTTTATGATTTTATTGTATATTCAAATAAAGCTAATAGAACATTTTTGAACATTGAATGTGTTTATTTATATTTTTTATCTTAATTTTTGAAACAAATTTTCGGGTTTGCGTTGCACAAAAATAACAAAATTGTGATTAATGAGAGGTTTATTGCTCGTTTTAATTTTTGTAGGAAGTTAGTAAATAAATAGCTCCTTACATATTAAAATTAAATAGTGTAAAGAAGGATATATAAAACAAATAACATTTTGGACTTTACGCGATAGTATATAACATTCATGTTAATTTTCAAAGCATCTAATAACAAACACGTATGATCATATGATTTTGCCTATGTTTTTCCCACGGAAAATGACAATGACAAACATAATATTCTTTATTTTATTAGACACTAACAGTGTATATTTATTTGATGTTCGTAATTGATATATATATTTTTTTATTTTTTTTCCAATATAGAACGGTAACAGGTGGGTATAAGTTTTAACGTGGAGTACTAGACTTAGTTGCAGCCAACAGTGTTGAGTTTCAAGAGGATGTTGCTTCAGGAAGTACTACTTATGGTGTGGTTTCTTTGTAAGGGTCTGCTTTTTCTTTTATCATTGGCATTCGGCTTTGCTTCTTCAAATTCCAGACAACGTTCTGCTTTGGATCTAAAAATCAACTTACAAAATCTCGTATTTTTGCTGTTCGTACTACAATCGATTCAATCAAAATTCGGATCTTTATGTGGCCAAAGTCAGTTATTTAAGCTTCTACAACTGATCTTTGCGTTCATTCTCAATTATATTTCGATTATTGAAGTTTCATTCTCTTAATAAATAAGAAAAATTATCATTATTATAAGTTCTGACCATAAGAAAAAAATTTTCCAATTTACGGTCAATCCTTTTCATCATTGCTTCAACCAGTCAACCTTTTACACCTTCGTGAGTATTCACACGTTAAGTGAATCTAATTTTGTTAATTCAATCAAAAATAATCTTTTGTTTGTTAGGCTTCAAATTATTCAAGACCTTGTGTACCTTGAAAATGAACACGTAGTATAATTCTAGACATATCTTTATTCTAATTTCTTTAATAATAGTAATAAGCTCAGCTCATCATTATTATTCTACAGTCAACCCCCTAAATAGTCACAACAAAAATAATTATTGAATATAGAAGAGGTCTTTTAATAAGTTTATTAGTTACGTCGACCTAACATAAATGTGCTTATAATAGAGAGTGACTATGGGTCGAATATTATATATTCACTTTTTCATATGTGGTAAGTGTTCGTGGTCATTCGCTTTAGTTGAAAATTAAATCTTATTTTCTACGCAAACTCGAGATCTTCCTTTTTATGTAAGGCCAAGCGTTTTCTGGAAATTTTAAAGCATGATCAATAAGCGGTGCGGTAAACAATAATTTGTCGAAATTCATGAATCCTTGGAAATAACTTGGCCCATTATTTAAAATGTTTATACATTATAATTAAAATATTAATATTTAAGTGTCCATTTCTGCGCTCAAGACCTTTAATAATTCGATCAATTGAACTGTAAGGTCTATCTTTATTTAAATCTTCAGATGGTTCTGAAGTCCTCTTCGCAATGTGATACGAACTTCATAAATTGCCTTTTTATGAGATACCTGGGTAACTTACTTTTAAAAAAAAATAATATGAAGCTAGTTAATTTCGTATACAAAAAAAAAAATAAGATTAAAAAAAAAAATTAAAATTCATTAAGACGTGTTATTAAATTGTACAGTGAAATTGATCTATATCGAGTAACGAAATCTGTAACGTAATTTAATAGTATTACTAGATGATATTTTCGCTCAAGAATTGTCTATCATTTCAATGTTCCCTGGCCATAATATCCTATGGCCCAAAAATGTCGCTTCGACAAACTGTTCACATGTCAAAATGTCCTCTAGACATAATTACCTCTGGCCAATTAGTCTGTACAAAAAAATTAATATATATACGATGGTTTCTCTTACCGATCGATTAAATAACTTCTTAAACCGGGTTTTTATTTATTTTTCTTTCACATTACCATTAAAATATTATTTTTTTTTGAAAATTGTAATGGCCGATAATAAGTTTTTACTGAAATTATCACAAAATTTACTTGAATGTTTAAAGGATGACGAATATTACGATGTTACGATTGAAGTTGGAAATGATCCGTATGTAAAAGTATTTCGTGCTCATATGATAATTTTATATTATCGTTCTCCGTATTTGCAAAGAGTTTTGTCCACCAATAAAAAGAAAATTGATGGAACTTTGGTACATATTAAATTACCAAATATTTTACCTGAAAGTTTTCACATAATCTTAATGTAATTAAAAAATAGTACGAGTCTTTTTATAAATACATTTTTTTTTTGATTTTTTTACCAAAAAATTAACTTATTTTAAGGTATATTTATGGCGCAAAACTTTCCTTGGAGGAATATGGTGCTTCAGATATTATAAATATCTTGGTCGCTGCCAGTGAATTAAGTCTTCAAGAATTAGTCACCCATTTACAATCATTTTTGATTGCAAATAAGTCAACATGGATGAAACAAAATTTTAACTTGATAAATCAAATAAGTTTTAAACATAATTCGTTCTTAGAACTTCAAAAGTTTTGTACCAATTTAATTTCCAAGGAACCAGAAAGAATAATCAAGTCCGTTGATTTTGTTTCAATTCCAGAAAAATCTTTACTTTCTCTCATTCAAAGTGAGAACCTTTTGATGAGTGATGTTCAAGTTTGGGAACATGTTCTTAAATGGGGGATCGCTCAAAACCCAGAAATTTCTTCAGATCCTTCTGACTATACAAAAGATGACTTTAATGCTTTGAAGAATACCTTACAACATTGCATTTCATTTATTAGATTCTACAATTTTACTTCCAAGGAATTTTTGTATAAAGTAATACCATATAAGAAACTATTACCAAAGGAATTATATACGGATCTAAATAAATATTTCTTGGATAATGACCATATAGCAAGATACAAGTCAAAATCTCAAATATCTAAAGAACCTAGCGTAACAAATATTGATTCAAATATTTTTACAATTAAACATGCTGAATTAATTTCAAAATGGATTAACAAAATGGATGACAAAGACGAATTAAAAAATCTTTATGAATTTAAATTATTGCTTCGTGGATCTCGTGATGGATTTACATGTGAAAAGTTCCATGAACTTTGTGATAATCACACTCATACTGTAACGATTATTAAAGTAAAAGATAGCGATGAAATTCTTGGTGGTTACAATCCTATTGATTGGAACGTTAGATTTAATTTTAATAGTCCCCTTTCACATATATTAAATATTAATTGTGTTACTAAAGAAAGTTTCATATTCTCATTTAAGGGTAAGGAATCTACTGAAAATTGCATTCTAAGTCGGGTAAATGATGATAAGAATGCTATAATACAAAGGTATAATCAAGCTTCATCTTTTGGTTTGAGTGATCTTATTGTAAAAGGAGTTGAAGGTTACTGTATAAAGTATTCTTATGAAAAAGAAATCAGAGAAACTAAGGATGAGTTTTCCATTGAAGAATACGAAGTATTTCAAATTACGATGAGTTAAGCAAAATGTACGTAATATATTTTAACTAGAAAAAATTGTAATTATCAAAAATAATTAATTTTAAATTACTAATATTGTTTGCATTTGAAGATTCGCATATTACTTACACACATACAAACCTACTCTCAATGGATGGACTGGACTTGAATTATCCTAAAAATGAATTGAATTTATTCAAGTATCGAAATTATTTATTTTATATATTTATTAGTGCAATTGTTAATTTGTATTAAAAACAACCTGAGCAGCAAATTTCTAGTAAAAAAAAAAATATAACAAAATAAAATTTTCTGGAATATTGCATGATCAAAATATAATCTGGCAAGTAATGGTAGTTACTAAAAGGTTGAGTAGTTTTGCCATCCTATGAAACCTTACAATTAGTAATGATTTTATAATGTTAAATAAAAAAAAATTTTAATGCTGCCGTAAAGTTATTGATTTTTCCTAATTTATTTATAAACTCGATTTTTTAATTTTTTCTTAAGTTTCACGACTTGTTAATCGATCAGTTTTTGTGGATCGGTTCAGTATTAGCTGAAAACATGAAACCGAAATATGATCCATTTCATTAGTGTTTAGTGTAATGCTACCAATATCCATTTATCTGTTATATATTTTAGTCACATTTGCCATGTGGTCATTTTGTAATACGATTTAAAGAATCTTGAGAAAATATGGTATCATGACTTGTATTGGTTTTGAAAGGCTTTAATGAAAATCTTTTTTTTTTAAAAAAAAACAGAGAACATTGTGTATTGTATTAATTCGGAACTAAAAAAAAAAAAAACTTCAACAGGCTCTAAATTTGGTAAAGAAAAATTAAAAGAATAATGACAATACAATTCTTAAAGAAAATCATTAATTAGTGAAAGTAGTGAACAAAAATAAATATTATAAGAAGGAAGCGTTTAACGTTATTTTTTGTAATCTTGAAAATACCTCCGAAAATTCGTAGAACTTTATGATAAAGATGAACACGGCTTTTATTTGATTAAAGCTGATTTAATTCAATAAAATTTTTTAGAAATGATTCGAATCGTAGTTAGTTAGAATTCGGAACAAAATATTCGAGTTTTTCTTTTTAACATTTTGGATCCAAAGAAATTATAATTTCACATGATTATTGGCATGGTTTATTTTCAGTTTAAAAAATATACAGCTCTTAAATACGATAATGAATATATCGTGAGGCATTCCCGCTTTAGCTAAAAAATCATATCATCGATATGGAATTTGTAGAGACAACTAAACGAAACCCATAAATTATTTAATTACATTTGAGCAATTGATCGGATAAGTTCAAACCGTTTCTTCTAGATTATCTTAAAGAAATTGAAAGGTATCACAATCATTTAATTTACACATTATTAATTTTAATTACTTGAATGAAATATTTTAGGAGATTAGGATGGCCTTTCAAAACGTTGGTATAAATTTTTTTTGAAAATGCGTTACTAATCTACCTCGCCTCTGAATATTCAGATAAAGCAAAAGCGATTATGAGAATGTGCGTTTAATGCAGGGGTGATTATCAACATTACAATTTGTAAGAACAATTCACTATATATCTAATATTATTTTTCTTTATCTTTAATTTCTAATTTAATATGATGAAGCTGCAGCACTATTTTGCATTTGTAAACTTAAAATTAGGAAGTATGTATAAAAAATTAACATATACATTTTTTATTATTAATGAATTTATAAAACTAACATCACCAATATTTATTAAAGCCACATATTGTAGGCGATTGTGATGGCAACTTTAAATTGTAAAACGAGTGGATGTTGTTACTGAAAGATTTGATGCATAGTTATTGATTATAATTTGTTAAAAACTTCATTATAAACAAATGCAATATTTGATTCGAGAATTTTTTCGTCTGTATAAATTTGCTTTATGGGAGAATTCAATAACATTTATTCTGATGGGATTGATCTTGATGACATATACGAAATCAAACAATATATAACTGTTGAAGATAGAAAATATTTGGAAGCAATTAATTCGTGTCAGTTTTAAATAAATAAGATCATCCTTTTGACCTAGTTTTTGAGCAATGTTTGAATTGGAAGATTTGGTGAATAATTAATTTACAAAATTTCAAAGTAAAATAATCTTTTCGGTTCCTACTGAAATCATTTCCATCAAGTATGGATTAGATTTTATATATTGTCTCTTTGATAATAAATCTGATAAATATATACACACATTTATATGTTTAGATTTTGTTAGCAGAATTTTCTACTTATGAAGTTCGCTAATTAAAATCAGGATCTTAGGTAAAGTTTAGATATTATTTAATATCAACAACTAAAGTGAAAAAATTCCCAGAAATATAAATATTTTCAGTATGAATAATAAATAAATGTGAATAAATATGAATGACATCATTATAAATAATCAAACTTTGACGGGTTTACGACGATATCCCGACACCCAGAATCCCGACAGTCCAGAATCCCGACTCCAAAATCCCGACATACTCAAAACCCGGAGTCCATAATCCCGATGGTCTTTAATCCCTAACCTCATTCTAACCCTAATTCAACGCAATAAAAAAATATAACCCAATTCTAACTCTAATCCTAATCCTGATCCTAATCCTGACCTAATCACAATACTAAACCTAATCAGTTAGTTTAGTATATTTCAATAATTATCGCATTTAATATGTATAAGTACTGCGCCACGGTTTTTTTTTAAAATAATATGTCCATTCGGGATTAAAGACCATCGGGATTATGGACTATCGGGATTTTGGGTATGTCGGGATTTTGGAGTCGGGATTCTGGTGTCAGAATATTTGTAGATCCCTCTTTTGACTATTCACCTATTTCTTTGCTAAAAATTTAAATTTCAAATTATTATTATTTATTTTGCAGATTAAAAGAATGAAATGAGGATTCGTTTTCAGAAAAATGTATATTTTTTGCTTTATCTTCCAACATTGCCAGGTAAGCTTATGGTCTACTGTAGCATATGAAGAAAAATCGGTTCCTGTACAAATGAAATAAATTTAGGTATTAATAGATGTTATCATTTTGTTGACTTGATTATTATATTATCAGGAGTCAATTAATAACGCATTCCGATACATTCCTAAATGTCGAAAAATAAAAGCTTCCAAGTGTACATTTTACCCATATAATTCCATTACTTGTAGTATTAAATTATCTAGGTTTGTATAGTTTTATCAAAATACTCATCATAGAAGCACCATAGTAATTGAGTTGTAATGATATCAATAGCTGTCAAGAGATTTAATCAATTATAATTTAATTATCAATCGGATAATAAACTTGAGCTGTTGAATGGTCAAGTATCAAAAGTTTACTGTAAGTCAACATACTTTATAGACTTAAAATTATATACATAAAGCTATAGAAACAATTTATATAAAATTTATTTATATTCAAATTTAAATGGACTAATTATCGTAAAGTTATTACATAAAAGAGTTTGGAAATAATAAAAAATCTAAATTATTAACGTCTATTATTTAATATAGAATAAACATTAATTCATACTTTAAACGTTAATAAATATTTAATCATAATGTGTAATATCGTAATTAGATGGAATGTCTAAATCAAATAATTTAGAATCTTGAAATCAATTAAATTTATTGAAATTAGCATTTATTTTAATAATCGCATCGAAATTAAAATTAATATATAATACTTTAACTATTCTCACCTTTTTCAAGGTATGAAGTAATAAGAACCGAATTAATAGGATTTGTTAGATTTTTATATGCAAATGCTCTACTTGTATATACAGCATCAGGATTTGCTTTACTCAAGATTGATATATTTGGAATCTCTTTATCGGCTTCTTCAAATCCTTCCCTTATCTCTTTTCCATAATATGCATATTTTTCAGTACCTGTATAAACATTATAATGAACGGAAAGATTCCAAAAATTCAATATACCACACAATTCTTCGGTTGTTGGTCTTTGATTTGGATTCTCATTCATACACCTATAAGCCAATTTTTTATAAAATTCAGGAGTTCCTTTTCCAAATTCTGGACGAAGTCCATTGCAAACATCTAAGGCTAAAGTTAAGTCATGATTCCTATTATAAAATGGAAGATTACCAGATGACAATTCGGCCATAATTACACCAAAACTGTAGATATCAGAGGCCACAGAATATAATCCTTCATTCAAGACTTCCGGAGCGATATATGGTAATACTCCATATATTTTATTATCCGAAAATTGTTTATTAGCTGGTCCTGTTAATCCAAAATCTGAAATAAGTGAATTATTGTCATTTTGTAAAATATTTCCACTATGAAAATCCTTATGGCAATATCCTAACCGATGTAAATTACGAAGGTCAAAGGTTATACCAAGTAATAAATTAATTTTATATTGCCATAATAGTTTGTTGAATTTATTTGAAAGAATACTTCTCAAATTTCCCTTATTTGCATATGTTACGATCATAATTAACTCTTTGGTTTCTGGATCCTTAGTTATTCCATAAAAATTTAATGATAAATTACCAACATTACATAAATCCCAATGTGCTTGAAGCTAGTTATTATGATAAATATCTTAGTAAATTATTTAATAAATATCAAATATAAATGTAAAATATACCTACCTCATCAAGAAATTTGGCTGACATATCTCGTGATCCAATCAACCTTTTCAAAGCAACCATCATAGGTTTTGGAACTAATTTTTTCCAACTTCCATCATCTTGCTTTTGAAAATGTGATATCCCGTCTAACCATATTGCAGCATAAACTTTTGCAAAACCTCCTTCACCAATTTCTTTTATATTTGTGAACCTATCAAAAGGCACCCATCCAAGAAATCTTGCTTCTTCATTATGCCTTGCATCATATATTGTATCTTTAATGAACTTATCAATGTCATAATTTCCACTAGTCCATCCTTCGATTATATTCCGAGGATCACATTCTTTACACCAAAATTTCTCAGAAAACGGTCTATTGCAATAAGAACAATTATTAACTGTTAATCGTACTTGAGTTTTCATTTTCATTCATTATGTTAAAATTATTTTCTTGGATAAATATTTATAATTGTTAGTGTCACCAATTATAACGAGAGTAATTTAATATGTTACATAACAGTAAATATTTGTAACCAATAATATATTGTGTAATATTTTCGAAGGCGTTACTAATTTTTACTATTAAAATTTTGCTATTAAATTATTTCGTTTGAAATATTTGAAAGTTTTTTTTATATTATAGACGATTTTCAAATTGGATCAAAAATCAGGTGATTCCATTAAGTTTAGAAGGCTGCAGTAGTAGAATAATTTTAATTTTTCAAATGTAATAGGTTTTTTTTTTTTTTTGATTTTTAGGTAGACTAGTTTATTTTTATTTGCTTTTCAGGTTCAATCGCTTTGAGGCGTAGCGAGCGATCAAATATTTTGAATCTTTTATCTGAACTTTATTCTTTAGGTTTCTTCTTTAGTAAGGTTGCCGGGAAAACCCCGGAGGTTTCGACAGACGTCGAAACGTTTTGCAAATATTTTTGTTTACAAACCATATATATCAAAGGTCATTTTCTTTTATAATAATATCATATATTTATATTATTTATAAAAGATAAAAAATAAAAAACAAGTTTGCTTTTAAATTAAAGTGTGAACTAGTTGATAGTAAAAAAGGACAAGTTGTTTTCTTTCACAGAAATAATTTGAAATGAACTAAAAACAACATCTCATTTAGCAAATGACTGAATGATTCATCTATTATATGATTACTAACATTGATGTTTTATAACATTAATATGAAATCCTTTTATGAGCGACGATATTTAAAATCGAATCCACGTTTGTTAACGTGCCGATCATTTTCGTATCTCCGAAATTTTTGAATAAAACTTTGCAAGAACTTTTGAAGCATTTATTATCTAAGCTCCCAAATTATATATCATATTTATGTTTTTACCTGTTTTGCAGATTTACTTAGGAGGTCAAGTAATCTTAGAATGTCGCATATTTAAAATCTTGTAATATAAAAAAGCAATACTAAAATTCTAATTTAAATTTCTATTTATAGACAAGTTTTTATTTTGAACTTTTAATGATCTACAAAAATATGTAACCTTTTTTGAATTTCTTTCCCGCAACATATTGTACATCGTTAAACAAACTCTTCATTCTAAAAAAAAAAAAAAAAATAAAAGAAATATTGCTAAAATGACAAGAGGGTATTCATTAGGACAAGATTTGAGGTTATTGTTAAATAACCCAAAATATAGTGATATAGAGATTGTATGCAAGGATGAAAAAGAATTACATGGTTGTAGAGCAATTTTAGCAGCAAGGTCCGAAGTATTTGATAGATTACTTTATAGTAGAGTAGGAGAAAGTTATGAGAAACGAATTTCTTTTTCAAAGATCAATTCTTCAGGAATGGAAGTTATAATGGAATATGTTTATACGGGAGTTGTTAAAGAAGAATCTTTAACCAAAGAAAATATCGTTGACGCTTTTATTGCTGCGGACTACTTTCAACTGCCAGACCTTCAAGAATTTATTATGAAGACAGTTAAAAATACCTTAGAAAAGAATCGCAATGATAATTATTCACCGGAATTGTTATCTAAAATTCTTGATACAATTCCATTGACGGAAGATAACATTCTTTCTAATCTTTTAGTTGACGCAGTATCAGCTATTCCATTAAATACCATCGAACTTGGCCGGTTATCTAGTAAAGCACTACGGGTCCTTTTATCTTGTACTTATGAAAAGGATAAATTCTTTGTAACCCCAGAATATGAAGTGTTTCGATACAGTGCTATTTTAGTTGCAAGTGAGACATCTAATGATGCAACCAAATCCCTTTTGAACCGTTTACCAACCTTAGAGCACATGGATAAATTTAAGCAAATCGATAATGACCTTATTCCGGATCATCAAAAAGTCGCTAAAGAATTAGTACCTTTGATACAATTTATTGATTTCAGACGAATTAAAAGCCAAATATTAGCTAACATCATCGAGCCATTAAACATTATCCCAGTTGAAACGCTTTTAAATGTTTATCGACATCGGGCAATGTCATATAATGCAGATTTGAATGAAGTTCGTGGACGTTTACCTGTATCTAATAATACTGGCTTTGTTTGGGATGAGTCAGCGTGTGGATCAAATCTTATTATCGAAGATGACGGGAAAGTTGTACGAGCATCGAATGCTTGTAAAGGACACCAAAGTGTTAGAGCTAAGGTGGCATTCGAAAATCAAGGCATTTATGAATGGGATGTTATAATTGAGAAACATGGTGGATGGGATTGGGTTGGAGTGTGTGCATCAGAAAACTTTGTTTATGAAAAGTATGTAGGATATCCAACTGCTTCTATTGGATGGCTATTAGGCTCTCCAGGTAGAATTTATCACTCTAAAGAAAATTATAGAGATGGATATTGTCCTTCATTTGCGAGAGAAAATAGCAAAGTTACTGTTCATTTAGATATGAATAAAAGGACCGTTTCATTTACAGTCAATGATGTAAAATATCCAGTGGTATCAGAATGGAAAGATCTACCATCTAAACTTTACCCTGCGGTTTCATTAAATTATCCTAGTCAGTTTCGAATTCAGTTTCATTGAATTTCGTTAGTATGAAATAATATTTAGCAAATATTAAGTTTATTTAAATAAAATGTAATTAAAAATATATTACTTTCGTATATTCGGCGGGATAAGGACTTTTGCAATTTTCTCATCATCTGCTGAAGTCTACAAAGCATAGCACACTAACCAAATGTATATATTTCGATAGTAATTACATCAGTTTGTTCTGGAAAGTGCTAGAAAGTTCATAACTCCTCATGTTATGTTTTCGATTTTGTCATATATATTCAGTAAACAAATACCATTGTCGACAATTAAAACTGCAAAGATTTTAGCTAATGCATAAATTATAATATATTTACAAAACCCGGTAATTTACCATTTCCGTCTGTGTTCAAGGACATTATTATTTTTGAATGATGAAAGGATGAAGATGTTAATTTCGTCTAGTTAGACGAGATTTAACAAAAGAATGCTGATGAGATAAAGAAATTTAAATTCCAACTTACTTTTAATTTAACAAAATATTTTATTCTTATAGTCCTTATTTTATATTTTAATTTGCATTTGACTGTCCATAACTGTTCCTCGTCTGTAAGAAATCAGTAGGCCCACCTCTACTTTATCACCGCCAGCTATTGATAAAGGATATTTGTAGTAGTTCATCTATTCTTTCCAAAAGGTATTCCTTATACTTAGCGCTAGGATTATGTATCAATAATATTTATTTCATTTTCCAAATTTTTATGAGAACGATGCCTTTTGATTTCAAATAAGCCACAAAATTTACGTTGAGCATCATGTGATGGTTCATAGTTTAAACATTATTCATCCAATTAAAAATTAAAATTTTACTTTTTTGAACCAGAAATTTTAAAACTGATCCTTACAACCATATTATTAATTTATTTATCAAAAAATAAATATATACACTATTTATTTATAACACTTTTGTTGTTTCAAAATACGAGGAAATGGCGGATCCAGCAAGAGAAGTCTTTTGTGAGAATTGTTCATTTATTTTATATATATTTGGTAATTAGTAAATTTTCCACAATTGAATTACTTTAGCATATTTAATTCTTACTAAAACGAATCCTTTGTGATGTTGACTCGCCATTGCTGTCACTATTTGCATACATATTTTTCAACGTTTAATTTCAGCATAATATTAATAACTTGTTCTTCATTCAACAATAAATTCAAGACAACATGGATAGTATGCCATCATATGGATGCTCTTCCACCATGCTTTATATTAAATGAATATTTAATCTATCAAAATTTTTCTTGGAAAAAGTTTGGGCAACTGTAAGTCTAAGGTTAAGTTGTACTTCGCAAATGAAGCCTTGACTATTCCTAATATCGATCCATTGTTAGCTGAAAGTACTATTATTTCTGAAGACTTATAAATAGCTATCAAATCAAGAGCGTTGATTGATCTATTATATGCTGAAAGCAGAAATAAGGCTGGTTCAATATTTATTAACCGCTATATCATATGATAAGTAAATTTCAAATCGTCTCCACGGGTTTAGTTCAAATACATGTGATATACTGTACATCTAATAATATCAGTTAAAAAATTATTCGCAAAGAAGGCTCCGAATGGACCACGTACAAAGATGGTATCTTCATATATACAAATTAGAGAAATGCCTATGTCCAATTCAGATGGTGTAAAAGAAATTCTGTTATTTACGCATATTTATTAAAAACTGTTGTTATTTGACTTAACCTCAATCTATAAATGTTTACGATATTCTAACAAATAATTTAAACATATTAGTAATATTAAAAATTAAATTTTTGAAAGTAAAAATTCAAAATTTGGTAAGGTTACCTGTATTAATTATCGTAGTTTTAGTGTATATAAGGACCATCATTAAAACTATTGAATATTAAATAAATATAAAAACTTTTATATGTAAGAAATATTCTAAACTTTGATATGGCTTTCCTATCGTCTCCCTGAATAATGATAGCCGAATTTATTTTCCGGGTCACATACACATCAAGGTTGATCAAATTCATTATCAATATAATCCAAATCGCAAGACATGAAATTTTTTTTAATAATATTCTGAAATCGTGTGACTATTATTATAAATATTCACACATCTTACTTTAGAATCTTGGAAGTAACCACCATTTTTAAGTCTGTAATTCGATCCCATTGCATAAGATTGGTGATCCTTAAGTTTAATTTCGTTGCAAATGTATTGAGCCTCGAACGAAATCAATCTTTCTCATCAAGTGAACCTTTAGTTAAAATTTTATTCAGCAAATATGTTGTGATCCTTGAAAGAAGACTATCAAAGTGGTCGCGATCCTTGTTGAAACTTGATCGTAGAAATCCATAAGAGATTGCGATCCTTGGTTGAAGTTCGATCATGTTACAAGAGGTCGTAAAAATATATTGACCCATCAAGTGATCGAGATCCTTGGTTAAGTACGATCCCGTCAAGGGGTTGTGATTCTTGAAAGAAATATATTGATCTCAAATACCTCTTCGGCTAATTTATGAAACTTGATTCCGTTGCAAGTGGTCGTGATCATCCTTGGAATTTCATTTGCTTTACCATTTCATTTTGTTACAGTTTCATTCAGGTAAGTGATGAGAAATATTCTTTTGATAAGGATATTTAATATTTGTAATATTTATATATATGAGAGGTTTTGTTATTAAAATCAAGTTACGAACATAGTAAATCTATATGATTTGTAACGTGATTTTAATAGAAACTTCCCAAATATATATATATATATATTTTTAATAGATGTCTTTATAACCAAATTCAACTCTTTATGTAATTTTTATTATAATGAATAAATTCATAAAAAAAAATACCGAAGGATATGACCGAAAGAAATTTCATTTTTAACGCACGGATATAGAATATTTATTAGACTTATAATTGATGGAACAAATTTATTTAATACATTTTAGAGAAATTTTGGAATTGATTGATTAAGGGTAAAATCTAAATTTAAAGAAAGCTATATAAAATTTGTTGCATTTCTACGAGTTCTTTAAATTCTAAATCTTTTCTCCCCAACTAAACTGATGATGCCATGAAAAACCAATTCTTATTTAAATTAATCATCAGTATTACGTTATGATTTTCCTATATAATTAAATAAATGTTTGAATAAATAAAGTCAAATTAATAATTTAAGACGAAAAAGTAAATAATTTAGTTAAAAAAAAAAAAGCTAAGCTAAATTGCTAAATTGTACCAAGGTGTTAGAAGGTGGTAGAATGTTTGATTAATTTATTTTTTAAATATACAGGGTAGATTTTTATTAAAGGATTGGGTAAATTTGGTATGCCAGTTATTCGAGTTTCACGGCACCAGAGTTCCGTTAAAGAGTCAGGTAAAGTTGGGAGGCTTGTTATTTGAGTCCCTTCGCAGTCAAGATAAATTAATGAGTTAGGTAAAGTTGGTAAAAAGGCTATTTGAGTTTTAGAGCATGAAAGTTTCGTTAAGGAGTGAGGCAATGTTGGTAAGCTTGTTATTTGAGTTTCATAGCAATAGAGCTCCATTAAGGAGTCAGGTAGAGTTGGTAAGCTGGTAATTAGAGTTTTAGAGCACGAGAATTTCTTTAAGGATTTAGGTAATGTTGGTAAGCTTGCTATTTCAGTTTCATAGCAATACAGTTCCGTTAAGGAGTTTGGTAATTTTGGTAAGCTTGTTATTTGAGTTTCAGAACACCAGAGCACTGATAACGAGTTAGATAAGGTTGGTAAAACGGTTATTTGAGTATTAGAACACGAGAATTTCTTTAAGGAGTTAGGTAATGTTGGTAAGCTTGTAATTTGAGTTTCATAGCAATAGAATTCCATTAAAGAGTCGGGTAAAGTTGGTAAGCTGGTAAGTTTAGTTTTCGAGCACGAGAATTTCGTTAAGGAGTTAGGTAAAGTTGGTAAGCTCGTTATTTGAGCTTTAGAGCAACGGAGTTCCGTTAAGGAATTAGGTAAAGTTGGTAAAATGGTTATTTGAGAATTATTACAATAGAGTTCTGTTAAGGTGTTAGGTAAGGTTGGTAAGCTATTTATTTGAGATTCATAGCAATGAAGTTCCTTTAAGGAATTAGGCAAAGTTGGTAAGAAGGTTATTTGAGTTTTCGAACACGAGAGTTTCGTTAAGGATTTAGGTAAAGGTGGTAAGATGGATATTTGAGTATAAGGGCAGATGAGTTTCGTCAAGGAGTCCGGTAAAATTGGTAAGCTTGTTATCTGCGTTCTTCCGCAGTCAAGATAGGTTAAGGAGTTGGGTAAATTTTGTAAGCTAGTTATGGGGGTATTGGAACAATAGAGTTTAATTAAAGAATCAGGTAATGTTGGTAGGGTAGCTATTTGAGTATCAGAACAATTAAGTTCCATTAACGAGTTAGGTAATTTTGGTAAGCTGGTTATTTGAATTTCAGAGCAATTGAGATATGTCAAATTTCGATATCTTTGCAATCCGCCTAAGGTGTTCAATACTTCATCCTTATTAATACTTGTAATAGTTAAACTATCAATTGTATCATCATAAATAATTGATTCAAAATCAATGATCCTTCCTTCCAATTCATGAATAATTTCCTGATTGCCATTGGTTACTTCTTCTTGTCTTCTAACCTTTTCTTCTAAATTACTAATAGTTTCATCTCGCTCTTTAATCTTTTCTTCTAAATAGTTGAATTGTAAACAAAATAATTCATTAGTTTGCTCCAATTCTTTAATTCTAATTTCAAAGTTTTTTAGGATTTCTTCTAAATTGTTCTTTGAAACCATTTTTTTTTTTATTATTTTTTTTTTTTTTTTTTTGTCTCCCGATTATTTTTAAATGTTTTTATTATTATTTTCTTGTATCATAGTTGTTTACCAATGGAAAGATAAATATTACCCAGCCTTCTGACCAACCGTAAATTTTTTCCATAAACAGTCTAGTTTGTAAGGATCTGCGCTAGGGGGTATATAGTAATCATGTATGATATGGTTTGTATGACAAATATTTCCATACATTGTATGGATTTTCTAAAATTTAAAATTTCGTCAGCTATTTCATTTAATTTTACCAGAATTTGAAAATCTAGCTTTACATCAAAAATGCATATGCATCGACCTTTGCCTAGGTTAGCAAGGTTAGCAAAAAAAAAAAAATATTTTTTTTTTTTCTGAATTAACCGAATAATAAAGTTTTTAAATTTTTTAATTCGATTAATATTAATTATTTTAATTATCATTTTTTTTTTTTTTTTTTAAAAAGATTTCTTTGGAGTTAGGTCACCGTAAATTTTCACTTTTCTTTTTGATTACCACTTTTTTTTAGATGATTTCTCTTTAATTGAACTTCAGGTCGCGTAAGTTTCTTTTATCTTTAATTAAAGTTTTTATTTAGGCAGTTATATCGCTGCAGACCGTCTTTCATTTTGTTTTTAGTTTCTGGGTTCGATCACTTGGACGCATAGTTTCGAAAGTTTCGGCAGTTTCGATAACAACTTCGCGAATTTGACGATTTTATTGTATCACTATGTAGAAATATAAAAATCGATTTTTTTTTTTTTGCTTTTTATTTTAAATTAGAACAAAGTTTCCAAAATAATACAATTTGGAAGCACTGGTACTTGAAGAATTAGAAAAATTACCTTATGAAGAAGGTGATAGAGGTTGGAACCGGGATTTATTTAATTTTAAAAATCGGATCCGGGATTAAATCCGAATAACGAATCTGTATTTCAAAGATGGTGCTATAAATAGTTACAACTATTTGCAGTTAATTACAACTTATAAAGTTATATTAAACTAAATTATACTATGCTAAAATTAACTTTATAATAAATTTTTTATTAATTCGATAAATTTTTACGCCTTCATAACTCTCAATTCTATTTATCTAAAATAACATTAAAGCTATTAATTATAGAAAGAATTATTTTTTCCGTAATTTTTCATAAAGGCGTTCTATTTTGACTTTTTTAAAAGTTCTTCTGTATCCATTTATTGCATACCAATTTCAAGACAGGCTCGTAAGATTATTTATATTATTAATTTAAAAAAGATTTGAAAAATGCGCGAGAGATACGGGTACAAAATTAAAAGCACAACACACAATTAAAGCAATGAAACGTGATAAGAAAAGAAGAATTAATGAAATGGAATGGACGAATCAGATTAAATTAATGTTTATAATTCAGCAATGGTCCGATAAAGAGGTCTTGGCGAATAATCATCTTATTGAAATTATGTATTCATTATCTAAAAGGTTTAAATGAAGGCATACATTTTTTACCATGTTTTAAAAATAAAGTATAATTTTCTTGAGTTGGTTTATCCTTGGGAATACATCGGAGGTACAGAGGATTTCTGTTTACTTTTCGTGGTTTTTCCCGATGGTTGGGAAGTATATAAATTTTTTTTTTTTTGATATTAAAGGTAGGGGTAAAACGTAATCACTGAAAAGAACAGTATAATAAATCCATCATATTAGAAGGCGCAGTAAATTCCTTGCGCATGATTTCAATTAATCCAATACTTCTTACTGATTTAACTTATAATTCATCACAAAGAAAATTATCAACGTTTCTCGTCCGAATTGATATACAACGGTATCATTATTTTATCCTAATTTTTAATAAAATTGGAAACGGGCTCTTACGAAAATCAGGGGTGATTTTCGTCATTTACATAATGATATTTAATAACTTTGATTACGTTGTCGTTCTTTTGTTGTCGATTATAACCAATTTCAGAACGCAGTTAAATATATTTGGTAAGACAATAAGCGGTTAGATACTTTTAAGTTATTTATGGAAAAATTACAATTGTAAAAAGATTTAACCGAGGGCTGAGTAAATGAGAATTTTTATTGGTAATCTTTTGATGCTGAATTCAACCATCCGATCGGGCGAAACCTGATAATTACGACCGATCCGAATCCGAAATCTAGGCGATATTAGTTGCGCCTCAACAAAAAATTTCCGAAATGTCCGATTGAGTCCGATACTGCCCAAATCCGAAATTCAATCCGAATTAATTGAAATTCTCCGAAACTTAATTATTCA
>CAJVPP010000327.1:0-35000 GCA_910592005.1 Funneliformis mosseae | reverse complement strand
ACGAGGCCTTCCTCTACGCCTCTTTGGAAGCTCGTCAGGTTTCGCTTTATCATTGCTATCACTCTCATCCATTCTTTTCCTCTTCTTTGATAGTTGTGATAAAGTTTCATAGAATAAAACACGTTTTTGTTTATCCCCTGCGATTCGTACAGAACGTCTAAGAGATTGTTCCCCAGTTTCTTTATTTACTTCACGTTCTCTTTCAGAATCAAGTGTCATGGTTGCTTCTCTAATAATCGAAACATTATCATTATCCATCGTATCGTTAAATGTACTAGAAGGTCTCCGAGATTTTTTCCTTGGGTCTTTAAGCATTTCTTTTTCGGGTTTTCGTTTAGAAGATTCAATGATGTCTCTTTTTTTTTCCTACTCAAATAAATTAAGTATTAAGAATTCTGGATTGTAAATTAAAATACTTGTGCAAAAAAAAAAAAAAAAAAAATCTCTCAAGTTGATTATACGTACATCCGTGGGTTCTGTTTGCACAGGAATGCTTATTGTTACCATGTTAGCACTTTCCGTAAGACCCTCGTTTGAAGTGGTTGAAGTTGGCAGACGAATGGTTGAGGAAGAAATTGCCAAATCAAGTGGTTCCAACACAATAGATGATTCAAGTGATGCTACGGATGGTAAACTAACAGGAGAAATTGTTGTAAAAGGTAAGGCTCGAAAACGTGAAGTAGGAATAAAAGGAGTGGTCACTTGCGATGTGACAGGTAATAAAGAAGTATCATCTACTCTTCTTATGAAATGTGGAGACAAAGAATTATATTGTATAAATCGCGGTGGTTCAATATTTTGTAAAAATGAAAGATTATTATTGAGATTTTGGTTAGGTAAACTTTGCAAAGAATAAGGACTGAAAAAGTTAAGATCAGAACTATGAAAGATCGGGACGATTTGTGGTCTGAAATTTGACCGCAACAATGGTTGTCGATGTCTAAAGAAATCAAAAGTGAATGGACCAAGGTGAGGTATTTCGCTTGGAATATCTTGCACACTAATATTAGAGCCCTGTAACGTGAAAAATGTTGGATTATAACAAGGTTCTAGAGAATTATTAAGTTGTAAAGGTTGACTTTGTTGTGTGGAATTTCGTTGCGTTGTATTATGTGATGGTTCGTTAGAATTTGACATATTTTGTCGATTTTCCATCTTATTCGTTACGGAAAAAAAAAATATATTAAACGATTGAGTAAAAAGAATGTAAAAAATTAAAATCTCTTAAAATTTGAAAAAAAGGTTCAATTCATTTTCTATAAAAATATCTCGAATGTCCAAATTCAGATTCAAATAATACTTTAACAAAGGACCAATTAAACCTATTATTATTCATTACACTTCTCTTGACAAAACAATACATCTCAAAGTTAATTATTTTATTTATCTTGATTTATGTCGATAAATTATCCCCTCGATTTTAATGGAAAATAATGAAATTCGTGCAAAAACTTGTATAATTGAAATTTAATAACTTTTTGTAAGACAATACCGATCCTGCGGAAAGACTCATCAAAATTTCTAAATTAAGGTTGTAATACCATCGGGAATACTAATTAACCCCTTTTCCGGGGGGATATTTTTTTTTTTTTAAAAAAAAAAAAAATTTCTTTTTTCTGGACGACGGCAAGGAGTTTGACATTTTGTCGGATTATATATATAACCTTGAAAAAGGTGTGGAATGTTTAATAATTTTGTTAATTTATTTGTGTTTAAAAGGGGTCATAACATTTTATTGACCACCATAAATATTACGAATAATCTTGTGTGTAATAAAAATTGGATTTATCAACGCCGTTATGCTGCTATAGGATTTTTTACGAAAAAGTGAGTTTTGTAAATTTTACATTATAATACATGTCATTACTTGATCATTAACTTGTTTTTTTTTATTTTATCATTATTAAATGACGTTCTTTTAGCTATAAATATCAGCACACGTCAAGTAAGTGTTATTTTAACTTTTTTTGGTCGTGACATTTTATTGAAAATCACGAGACTTGTCATGATTTTATTCGACATTAATCAATTTCGAAAATTTTATCATTGCAGAAACCAAAATGACTATTAAAACGTCAAAGCCCATTCCTGAATTTCCCACCTTTGGTCTACTTCCAAAAGAGGTAACTATCTTGATTTTACGCGTTTTTACATGAAAAAGAAAAAAATTTTAAAACTTTGATATATTTTTTTTTATCTTTCAACGCATCTACCATTATACAGGAAACTGAAGCTGCTGCTTTTATGAAAAAATATACTGAATTTGATGGTCGTGGAACTGTAATTGCTATATTGGATACAGGTGTCGATCCTGGTGCAGTAGGTCTACAAGTAAGACCTCAAAAGTTTCGGATCTGATAATTATTTTCAATTCTTAACTATTTCAATATTTTTAATAAAACTTATTATTAAGAAAACTACTGAAGGAAAACAAAAAATCATTGATATCATTGATTGTACTGGTTCCGGTATTTATAGATTATTTTTTTTTTATCTTTACATGTTTTAAATTTAAATCGATCTCGTATTGAAATCGTACTTTTATTAGGTGATGTTGTTACAAAAACTATCATGAAACCATGTGTAAAGAAAGATTCTAAGGAGACCTTGTCCACCATACAAGGGTTATCAGGTCGAACGCTTATCATTGATCCAACTTGGGACAATCCTTCCGGCGAGTTTCATGTTGGCGTAAAGAAAGCTCACGAACTATTCCCGCAAAAATTAATCACAAGATTAACAAAAGTACCCATTATGATTCATGATTATTAGTTCTCGGATTTGTTTTGTTTGTTTTTTAATTATTTGACTTAAATTCAGGAGCGTCGTCACAAATTTGAATCTGAACATCATAAACTTCTTGCTGAAGTGCAACAAAAGCTCGCTAATTTGGAGGAAACACACACTTCATCAACACCGACAGAAGCTGATATTGCTATTAAATCAGATCTTGAAGCTAGGGTTGAAGTTCTTAAAGATGCATTAAAGAATTATGATGATCCAGGCATCATTTTAGATATAGTAGTATTCAATGACGGAAGCGATTGGAGAGTTGCAATTGATGTGGATGAATGTGGCGACTTACGAGGTGAATTATCATTGAATTTGATGTCTTGCTTGCACCTTTCTTCTCACTAGTTGAATTAAACATTTCTAAATTAAAATTAGGAGTACCACTTTTAACTGATTATCGTAAGGAATATCAATATCAAACATTTAGTCAAGAGGACATGCTTAATTACTCTGTTAATATTTATGATGATGGGAATATTGTCAGGTAGCCTTTTAAAGTATTTCTTGTGATTTCTATACCTAGCTTGTATGCTGACTAAAATCCTCTAAAAACTTTATAGTATTGTCACACTAGCTGGCGATCATGGAACGCATGTTGCTGCTATCACTGCGGCAAATCATCCCGACGATCCAGCACTAAATGGGGTATTTAATATTCAAAGAAAAGTTTAGATATTTAAAATTAACATAACATAGTAATAGTAATAATTTGATAAAAAATTTCATTTTCCTCGTAATATACTTAGGTCGCTCCAGGTGCACAGGTAAGATAATGTCAAAAGGAATTTTCACGTGAATTAGGATGAATAACGAGTTGAATTCTAAATTATAAATAATCACGAGTAGATCGTTTCTCTTAAAATTGGTGATACTCGTTTAGGAAGTATGGAGACAGGAGTTGGATTGGCTAGAGCGGCTATAGCACTTGTTGAGACTAAATGTGATCTTGCTAATATGAGTTACGGTGAACCATCCTCCGACCCGGACTCTGGTCATTTTCTTTATTTGATTCGTGAAGTGGTCAGCAAATATGGATGCCTTTTCATATGCAGCGCTGGAAACAGTGGACCCGCTCTGAGTACTACAGGATCACCCGGTGGTACATCAAGTGGTAAGCACTATAATGAATAATATAGTTGTGGGATGTCCCGTCGTCTTTTATTAAAAAAAACTTTTTAGACATGATCGGTGTTGGAGCTTATGTTAGTCACTCAATGACTCAAGCCGAATATGCTCTCCTTGAATCTGTTCCTGAACGAGCCTACACGTGGAGTTCTCAAGGCCCTTGCACTGATGGTTATATGGGTGTTACAATATATGGTCCTGGAAGGTAATTATAATATTCGATGTTATGTTAATTCCACTTATCAAATTCGTATTAAAATTTTTATATTTTATCAAATAGTGCTATAACGTCAACACCCGTCTATAGTTTGACAAAGTCCCAATTAATGAATGGTACATCGATGTAATGTCATTATCACATCATTTTAAAAATGGTTTCCCATAATTATTTCTTGGCTAATTACAATACTTATATCTGACGTTCTATAGGTCTTCCCCTAACGTGACAGGATGCATTGCATTACTTTTATCTGGTCTCAAAGCTGAAGGCAAACTGTACACACCATTCAGGATTAAAAATGCCATTGTAAACAGTGCCAAAAAGCTTAATGAGAATTTTGGAGTAGGATTCATCCAAGTACAAAAAGCATGGGATTATCTTGTTACTTATTATGATCGAGAAGATCAAGATATCTCCTTCGAGGTAAAACCTTGTAACTTAAATGTAAGGATAGTTCACAAAAACTATATCATTAATAATATGTTTACGTAGGTTAAATTACCAAATAAGCGTGGTATTTACTTGAGAGAAGAACATCAGACTTCAAGTGCTCAATTAATTGGTGTAACTGTTAAACCAAGGTTTATGCAAGAAATCGAACCAACTTCAGGAGAAAACAATATGAAGAAATTTGAATTTGAAACTCGATTGGCGTTAGTTAGTACACAACCTTGGGTTCGTTGCCCGGATTTCTTGTTAATGGGCAGTAAAGGTAAATGTTAGAGAAATCATATATAATTTCGATCTTTGAAATCAAATTTGCTTGGTATATTAAATATATTTATACAGGAAGATCCTTTGATGTCAAAGTCGATCCGACACAATTAAACCCTGGCGAATTTGATTATGGTGAAGTTCAAGTGAGTAAATTGCATTAATATTTGCTTTGTATAAATCCTTTTATTTAAATTAAATCTTTTTATTTTAGGGTTACGATACAACTTGTCCGGATCGTGGACCTTTATTCAGAGTACCAGTTACTGTTACCAGGCCTATTATCTTATCTAATGGTTCTAAGGTGACCTTTGATAACTGGTCATTTGGTCCTGGCCATATCGAAAGGCGATTTATCAAGGTTCCTGATGGTGCAACATTTGCTGGTAAACATATTTTTATTTTATCGTCCATAAATTTTTTTTAATTAATTTATTTTAAAAATATATCTATTTTTTTTTCTTTGTCTCACTTCTCAGATTTGACTATAAAGTTTTCAACAACTAAGCCCACCTCGCCAGCACGCTTCCGGTTACATATGATGCAATTATTACCACAAAAAAGATTCACAAGTCATGAAGTGGCAAATTATTTCTTCCTTGGTCAGGGTAGTTATGGTGATGGTAACGGAGAAGAACAAATCGAGAAAAAAAGATTTGCTGTTCGTGGAGGAATAACATTAGAGGTATTTAATATTATTTGAAAGTATAAATAAGTTTCTTTAATTTTATAACGAGTTTATTCGTAACACATAATAGGTTTGTCTAGCCCAATTTTGGTCCAATTTGGGAAATCACACGGTATCGTTAGACCTTACTTTTCACGGCATTCAAATTGCTAATAATACAACTAATGGTGGAGATACTATATACATCAACGGCGGTGATGCGTTCACTCGGATAGATGTTGTGGCGCCAGTTCGAAGGGAGGATGAAGTCAATCCTTCGATTATGTTAGGTGATTATTTGTTTCTTTACATTATCGATTCAGAATTGATTCGTCATAAAATAAATGAATGAATGAATGGATTTCTTTTCATGCTTAGATGTTCTTCGCAGACATTTGCGCCCAGTTGAATATTCATTGAAACCATTGAGTCCTGATCGAGATGTACTTCCAAATTCTCGAAGAGTGTACAGTCTTACGCTAACCTACAAGTTTAATACAACCGAAAAGAACACAAACGTTTCACCTAAATTCCCTGCTTTCTCTAATTTATTATATGATTCTTATTTTGAAGACTTCTTTGCAATCGGTAAATATATCTTTTTTTTTGAATTGGGATTTTGTATTAGTATTCTTACTCATTTATTTTTTTTTTAATAGTATATGATTCGAATAAAAAAGTTCTTGGTTATATTGATATTTATGACAAGAATATTAAGTTAGAACTCAAAGGAGATTATGTCATTCAGGCTCAAGTACGTCATCATTCTCCAGAACTCTTGGAAAAACTAAATAATACAGTATGCTTCTTGGAATCCAATCTTTCGAAAAAAATTAACCTTGAAGTATACAATCACATATCTGAAGTGTTTAACTCAAATAAATCAACGGCTAGCAAACGTTCCTTGGAGAAAGGTTGTAGAATAGCATATTTCATTGGATCACCATTTGATTATTCTATTTATCCTAAAGAAGCTAAAACTGGTGATATATTAGTTGGAAAACTTAACTTTGTGAATTCGATTAAGGTTGAGGGTGGTCAATATATCGTCAATTTATTGGTTCCACCTGCTCCTGCTAAGGTTAAAGATTCTACACCAAATGGAGGTGGAGATGATGGAAAAGAAAGTTCAAGCAATGGTGAATTTAATGAGGCTTCTAAAACCGAGAAAACCAAAGAAGAAAAGGCGGCTGACAATTTAACTGAAGCTATTCGTGACTTACAAATTTCACATTTGAAAAAATTTCCGGTTGAATCTAATCAACGTGCTGAATTACTTGCAGAGCTAGAAAATAATTATCCAACACATTTACCAATCTTTTTGACCAAACTTGAGTTATTATTAGAATCTGATACCAGCAGTGGGACTATGTCTCCCGAAACTGCTAACAAAGTTTTGGAAGTTGCAGATGAAATACTAAGTAAGATCGATTTAAGAGATTTAGCCCAATATTATGGCGTTAAACAAGAAACAAATATTAATGAAGCAGCTAAAAAGAAGAAGAAAGAGTATGATGAAAACAAAAAGGCAGTCATATCAGCTCTACGTGCGAAAGTTCATGCGTTGGAAGTTCTTGCAAGTGAATCATCACTATCATCTAATGTTGCGGCAGGACAATTTGAAGATACTTATAAGGCACTTGCACAATGGTGGGATACAACAGTACCAACTTTAGATTTTAAAAATTTACTTGTTTACATTATTCGTGAACGTCGCGCAGGACGATATGGCAATGCACTTAAGGCACTTAATAAGTATTTGAATGATATCAGTCTCACTAATGATACTTTAAAAGATTTCGAAAAAGCATTAGGGATAAAAATGGAATTATTTAAAGAAGCTGAATGGACCATTTGGGAAAACTATGAAAGGAAGACAAAGCTTATTAGAATCCCTCCGGGTGGTTACGCACCATTTTAATGTTACATTTTATGATTTGTTTAAAATAAAATACAACTCAATATTTAGTTTTTAAGTAATTTGAAAATTTGAAAGTTTCTAAATTTTTCACTCATGGGAAATTAACGGTTAATTAACCGGTTAATTTTGAGCACTATACAATACTAAATATAATAAAAAAAAAAAGTTTATGTCATGTCTAAGGTTACACGAGGTTTCCCGCTCAATAATTGAGTCGATGCTGATTGGCTCTTGCAATTGCACAAAAATCTAGATAAAGTTCCGGACTTAACAACGGGTCCCCGTCCTAGTTATTAACCGATCACATGATTAAACATTATAGTCGCACGGTTTTTTTTATACGCGACCGTATTTTTTTATTTTACTTCTTGCGCGTAATAGCATAACTTACGTTAACATGACAACCGAAGAGTCGGTTCTCAATTCCTTTTTACTCAATAGTGAACTTACAGATAACTTAACTCTCAAACAATTCATTAACCTTTTTCCTATAGCATACAGGTAAACAAACTCCAAATATTTAGTAATTAAACCACTTTACAAAGAAAATTAATTTTATTCTTAATCATATTTATAGAAAAAATTCTCTTATCAAAACTTTATATAGAGAATTTCAGTTGGAACGTAATAGAATTAGAGAAACCATAAAAGATAATATAGTTGAAGAGTGTAAAAAGCTTGAACAATGAGGTAATCTTGATAATGATAACATGGAAATAGATGACGATGATGATATGGGTGAAATTCATGATGAGGTAGATATGTTGGCTTACATTTTCGTTTTTATGATGGTTTAGATTTTTATTTGATATTAATATTAAAAAAGGTTGATGATAATCGGCTAACATTGGAACAAGCTATTGAAACTTTGGCTGTAGCCGAGAAACTAATGTCACGTGAAATCAATAAAATGAAAGAAGATTGTAAAAGATCCTTTGAAAAGATCGAAAAGTATTTATATTATAAGATTCATTTCTTTAAAATATTTATGAATCCTCTAATATACTTATATTGAAATTACTTTGACAACTAAAAAAACAGTATTAACAATGAATTGAATGATGTGGTATATGGTAGAATTCCAAAAGGAGGTATTGGTCAAGCCGATGATATTGAGAGATTGAAGGTAACCTTGCACGCTTGTTTAGTTGACACTGATGAATTTCAACCAATGGATGTTTAGTCTTACAGTACTTTTCTCCTTTGTATTATCTAGTTATTATCGAGATCATGTGATGAGATTCTGATTTCTTCAGGAAATTGATAATTTGTTTAATATTTTTTTTTTTTTTTCAAGTTTGAATAGAATTTCTTTATTGCTAATTTATAGAGAATGCAGCGAGTTTATATTGTATATTACTTTTATTAAAGTAACACCTTAACCGAAAAAGTAAACAAATAAAAAAATAAATAATTTTTTTACGTATAGATTTTAAGAAATGCAAATACTGATTTGATTGGCTGGTATAATTGATTACGTTTTGTACATAGTAAAAATGAAACGTGGGGTGACAGATAATTCGAGTCCGCGCTTTAATAAGGTTACAGAAAGTACAAAATAAGAACTAACATATCTAGCAGCTGGATAAGAATAAATTAAATTCGACTTGTAAAATTTTCCTTTATCACTTACTGAATATCCTTTTTATATATGTCATTTCCCATGATGTCATAAACTTGACAACGTTTTCTATAAAGAACTGGTTAATATAAAAGTTTCAATTCATCATAAGGCTTGCCCCTAACAGAAAAACGTATTAGCTTGTAAGGTTTCAATAACTATAAAATACTATGGGAAAATTGAAAACCGACTATTTTAATAATATGATACTTTATCAAACATGCATGATTTGTTTTCTCTCATTTAAGAATCCATCTTCATATTTGTCATGAGAAATACGTGTAATAAACTATTTATCTGAAGCAGTAGTATTTTCTCTATTTTTTATATAAATGATTGTTAGTATTAAGAATTCATGAATAAAGTGAATTATCCAAAACGCGTGAATCAATTCTCTTGAAATATTATATTCTTTCTTTACGAGGTGAGGGTTGCTAAGAAAATGAGCCTAGCAAACCTCCCAGATAATAACAACTTTGATAATTAATAAACAGTAAACATTTCAAGTATGATTGTTAAAATTTCTTTGTAACGATAAGTAAATCTAAATTTATTTAAGCAATATACAATTTTCGCTAAAAAAATAATAGAAACTCTCCCTTCGTGATTGACTTTTCACCCTCATTAATTTTGCTATTGAATCATTTCTTGAAAATTACTCTTAGATGTCGTTTGTTTAAGCATTCCTTCATCGTTCGAATTGACTTGTTGAGGATCTATTACAGGTTCCGGTTCAACTTTTCCACTTTTAATTTTTTCCGGATTCAATGAATTACCTCCACGATCATGGTGATGTTCGGGTTTAAATTGCAAATTAGCGTTTTTACTGACATCAGTAACACCAAAATCATCATCATCAGTATTGTGAGGATTATAGAAATTATCTTCATCACGAATACGTTGTATGGCTTGATATGATCTACCGATTATATTTATGGTAAGCGTTATACAAGACGAAATCAGTGTTAACAAAGGTATTATATTATAATAGACAACATTCTGGTAATATAAAATCTAAAATATTATTAGAAAGGGTAAAAAAAAATTATTTTAATGAATTAAAAAAAAGAGACACACTATTATTATATCACTTACTTGAAACGTTACTTGAGGTATATCTTCAACGACAATATCTAAACAAGCAGCCCAAAAAATCATTGTTACGGCATTTTCACTAAATTTAGCTTTAAACATGTCGAGATCTGCGATATTGCTTTGTAAAATATTTAATGCTTCAATATCGGCACCTGCTAACAAAGTAAAGGCCGATACAACTTTCATATTCTGATGTGACCAATTTTTAAATTTCAAATTTTTCAAATTTTCTTCCGTTATAATATAAAATGCTAAGATAATATTTAATGTTGTTGGTATTATTAATATTATAAGACTATTGAATTGTGAGCGTAGGAGGAGAGAAAATGATATTAGAAATCTTTTTTTAAAAAAAAAACATGTATATGCAAGTACTTACCTTGGAATGTAGAGCCATTCTACATCTCGAGCACTTTTAGATAAGAAAAGAATATCCAATAAAAAATCAGATATGATCAATCCAAGTTGTAATATAGCAAGGTTATATGCCTAAATGAAAAAAAAAAAAAAGAATTAATTAATCAGAATTGGATTAGATATTTTTTTTTTTTTTTTTTTTTTTATGAAAAGAAAAAAAAAAAGATTTTACCCTTCGTTTGGAATTTTGTGCCCTTCGTTGAGCCGTTAAAAAGAGGATAACAAATGCAGTAAAAACAAAAAGCATTCCTATCAAACTTAACCGAATTTCTTCCCAATAATTGGCTATTTAAAACAAATTTTTTTTATCAACCGACGACAATTTGTGATCTAAAAGTTACAAAAAAAAAATGCGTCGTAAACAAAAAATTTACTTACGAAACGGCTTATAACCATAATTTTCATCCAAGTACTTGGAATTTTCACCTTCAGCAAGAGAAGTAATAAATTTATTTACAATCAAAGTATTTAAATCTTCAACAGCCAAAGGAACAGTTCTCTCATTATTATCATCAGTAGTTTTAATATCAATAGATAAAATAATTTGTTCAGGAGCCGAGACGTCAATTTGACTATGTTCATTGGAACCTACACGATCCCTACTGATCAGTATAGCATCAGCTAACTCTTCTTGTAGTTTACGAATAAATTTAGCTTTACCATCTTCATCAAGTTTTTCAAAGTGACCAGAACCTTCAGGATTTAATCTCACCCTTCCCTCAACTGATTTACTTTTTTTTTCTTTCATTGGTTCAGTTTGGAAGTACCAAAGACCTTGTCTCACGCCATTTAATGGTTCGTTGAAAGCTTTACTTTTAATAAAATTATTATCCACTTCAACGGTATAATTACCGGGACGATTGAACGTAGGTGCAATGATTTTTATCTTAACACTTTGAGCATTATCAAGTGAAACAAAATCATTATTAAGTCCTTCTGTTCTTTGTCTTAATTTTTTGTCAGATTCTTCCAATTTATATATTGTAACATATCCTGAAGATAAAGTGATAGATTCAAAGAAATTGATTCGAACATGATCTTGAGTTGATTTGATCGTTTCGGAAATTTGTGGAATCGTTGAATCGATTTTGAAATTTTCGTATCCGTGATCTTTTTTTCAGTCGCGTTACCGCAGTAAGTATATAAATACACGTGACTTAATTCGTTAGAAAAAAAATTTTTTGACGTACCACGATCGGATTCGAATTTAATGATATCAACGAGATTTAAAGACCAAACACCAATGCTTTCTTTTTGAGCAATTACTAAGGTATTGTTCTTTAAAATAGTGGTGGACCCAAATAGATTTGTTGGAAAAGATTTAGGTAAATCCCCAAAGTAAACTTTACCATGCTCATCATATAAATACCCGTATAACAAGACATCATCACCTTGTTTTGCGAAGCCACTCATAAAATAACCACCATAAGGCAAAGATCTAATGTTGAACTCTGGGATGGTAACATTTTGAGAAGTAATACTATTAATCGTATTAAATCCAGTTACCGTACCCCTAGATAAAAAGTTGATTTGAACGTAAAATCTTTCATCTAAATCAGTAATATTTACGGTGAGTAAACATACATGACCTACACCGACACAAGCAATGTTACAACTTAATGAAGTAAACTGTATGAATCTTCTTTGCGTTTGATAAAGTACAACAGGATGCGGCGTTTCCTTTTGTTCATAAGATAGAAATACGGCATAGATTTCACCATATGGTTTAAATGGATCATTTGTTGTGTCTTCCATCGTAACGGATGCATCAGATGACGTGTTGGCATATATTATGGCATAACCCTCATCAGTAGTTGATAAAGCAGCGACCTGAGCGGTAAAAAATTTGATTGGGGTAAAGTCTTCGGATAATTTTTTCAATATGCCCGATCCATTCACATGATATTGTTGCCATGTAAGGTTAGTTGAAAGACTTTGTGGACCAAAACGAAGAAATCCTTTAGAAGGATTTATATTAACAATGAACCAAGCGTAATTCGGCCTCCAAACGCCCGTGATAGGATGAAAAAACGCCGAAGCAAGGTAAAGTTTACTATAATCTTTTCCTGTTAGATCTAAAACCATTGCCCATTCTTCATATGTCTCTTGCATGGTTTCATCTGTTGCATTTGTATATGTAACTAATAAATATCCATCTGTTATGGCAAAAAACTGTATAGGAAATTGATATGTTCCTAATTCTTTAAATTTAAATGCACAGTAATTCAATTCTATTGATCCAATATCAACGTCTACTTCTGATAAACTCCCATTTGGATAAATTATACGTAATGATAAAAGTGGATCTGAACATACAAATTCGTAACCGGCTGAAACAAGGAAGGGATATTTTTCTTTTGATAATTTCGTTGCTGTATCATTTCTTCGAAATGTTCGTAAAACCACAGTGCCGTCAGCATAGTTTACTATTTTGCTCACCCTTGGTTCTTTTGGGGATAATAATGGATTTTCACTTTCAAAATGAGTAAAATTAGCTGATTGTGTGGGTGATAAGAAAAACAAGAACAACACCGGAATGATCATTAAGATAAATGAGCTTTTCCTCTTCATATTTTGTTTTGTTTTTGTTTTCGTTTTTATTTTATTTCGTTCTCCAAATTTTTTATTTGGTAAAATATAAGCCACGTTCTTACTTCCTTGACTCTCTCTTTTTATATTTAACTCGGGTGTGAAACCAGCCTGGCTTATCTTATTCGATGAGGCTTTTGCCTTTTAATTTACTGAGATCGATCAAAAAGTAATCGAATCAAAATTTTTTATCTTTACTCGAATTTACCTCCTATCACGGAAGTTTAGTCATGTTGCAACATTTTCTTTAATTTGTTGATGAAAGGTTACCCGGATATTTTCAAATCTTTCAACAAAGTAAAAGTAATCCTTCAAGATTGAAGTGGACGTGATGAGAACCAAGAAAAAAAAAAGAGAGGCATTTTTGCTTTAGGATTGCTCCATGTGAGCAAATTAATACCGCTAAATAAATAAAAAAAACAGAATTTTGAACACAAACAACAAAAATAAAACCTTCTTAATTTAGAACAAATGAATACATACATAAAAAGCAACGTAATCTTGTTTATATTAACGTTTGCTATTAAAGTCATCATTTTGAATCTACTTGTCGATAGAGTCAGAAATCGTTCTCTTTCGAATTTATTTATCTCTAGTATCAAAAAAATTCATTATTATGTAAGAAAAACGAAATAGATAAGATAATATTATTATCAATCAACAAACTCTATATAATCTAATCTTTTATGTTCTAAACTTTAAACAGTTAACAATTTAGGGAATTTCAAACTATATAATAAATGATATTATGTTAAAAGGCATTTACTTGCCATAATCTTGAGATTGATTCATTTCTTGAAATGAAACCTGCGTGTAACCTGAAATTCCTTCCAAATCCGGTAAATTGCAGGTATGAAACCTTGTTTTGATATTATTATGAACCGATTTCTACGTCAAAGTTGCCAATGAATGGTTTCCGAGATCAAATTTTCTTGAAAGAAAATTTTGTATATAAAGCATCTCTTTCATAAAACATAATTTTAATTTTTAAATATTTTACCTCATCTGTACAAAGGTGGTAAACCAACGAACTTGTTGAGAATCTAACGAATGATAAAAAGAACTTCCGGTCGGCTCAGAGTTACAAAATTAACAAAAAAAGAAATTATTTAATGTATTTCATTAATGCATGCATAGACATGCTTTATTTCGTGACGCCGTTGATAATAATGACATTATCAATTAAGTTATACAATTTTATAGTACATTCGACATAAATTACTCCAACAATGAGATACAATATATCTTGCATTCCAGCCTTTGACATGTGCTAATGTTTTATTTAACCGAGCAAAAATTCTAGAGACGAGAGAATCAAGACAAGCGTCGCAACGAGTCTGCGGAGTTCCAGTGGTGACAGTGAAGGAGTAAAAAGCTCATGTCAAGGAAAGTTTTAATGTTGTAGTAATTATCCCACTAAAATTTCTGGGCAATTTTTATTTTTTATTTTTTATTTTTGGCGGGAAAATCTAATCATGTGATTGTGGAAATTTTGCAGGGCGGTTACTTTATTGGATTTTATTGGTGAGCCATTTTCAATGAATATAGTTTGAAACCTGGGGCAAAAAGCTTGCCGCAAATGCAGCCTCTTATGAGAATCATATCGGTTAAACTTTAAAAAAAAAATTTACCATACCATAAAAAAAAGAATTTAATAAATCAATAATATTTTTGGTTAGCAAAATTTTTACGCTTGCATAAATGTGCAGAATGTGCAGTTGACTGGAATTATTGTAACCTTATATCGTATAATGTATCTATTCCATCATGTATGAAATTTTTTTTTTTCAAAAAAAAAAAAAAAAAAAATTTGAAAAAAAAAAAAATTTACAGGAGGTATGAAAATAATTTTTTCTCCGCTATGCCAAAATACTAAAAAAGAATTATTGTACTCCACTTTTTTTTTTATTCTCCAGTTTTTCATTCTAGATTTGGCTTTTGAAGATTTAAGTTGTAATACCAACAATATAAACAAAAAGAAGACAATGTAATTTCACAATGAGAAATAATATGTGGAATAGAGTTTTCGGAATTTCACGATAAAGTAAAATTAAAGATTTTTTTTTTTTTTAAAAAAAAAAAAAATAGAAAGAAAAAAAAAAAAAAAAAAAAAAAAAATATATTGAAACCTTCCATTAAAGAATTAGATTTTCAATCTACAAAGCCATCGTATGAACCTTAAATTTATGACCTATCACCAATTTGAAAATTCTAAATTAAAATGCACCTGAATGTCAATCAAAATACCAAATATGTTGTGTAGGAATCTTGTGCAGGTAAATCGCTAATTGAAAATCTAAACGGTTTGTATTCAAAATTTTTTTTTTTTTTTTTTCCTTTAATCGATCTTTTGTTCCGATGATTTTTTTTTCTTGTGTAATTTACATCAATTTGGCATGTTTTGAGTACCGAATATCGATATCTAAAGGGATTTTATTTATTTATTTTTTTTTTTCGCGAAAGAATTGTATTTTTTTTTTTTTTTTTACTTTTGGGATCATTTGTATCCGAATATTGTTCTTTTTATGGATTTTATAATTAGTCAAGAAAAACATGATATACGTGATATAATGGAACCAGCCGTGAGAAGAATTACGTAATCGACCGTGAGATATTTGACAATTGGAGGGAAATTCACTCAACAGCTTAATAGTCGGGGTTTTAATTTTTATAATTCTAAATTTCGACTTGATGTGGGACATATTGGATCCCCAATAAAAAAAAATTTGGAAAAGCTTGGGGTAAAAAAAAAAAAAAAAAAAAAAAATGACGCCAAAGTACAAGTCTAATTTTAATTAATCGGATTTGGCATGATCAGGTAACGTAAAAATGACAACTCACCTCACGTGCACATAACCTTTCCTGCATGTTCGTAAAAAAAAAAAAATCCATTTTTCTTTTTTTATTTCGCTCGCAGTAAAAAATCTGAATGAATTATGATTGTCATTTTAATTGTTTACTAGTAAATATTTTTATTTTTTTTTCAATTGTAATGAAATGAAATTATGTAATGTTTAAAAAATAAAAGTTCCACAGATCAATGCGGCAATACTCCACATGGGCATATCCAACTGGTTTTTTTTATCTTTAAAGCCCCAAGCCATTAACTGCAAAAGCACAAGTTTTAATTCCTTCAATATAATTTCATGGCAAACACGACTTCCTGATATTGTCACACCACATATGGTGTAACACTGTGTCAATTATAAATTTAGAATTTTTCAGGCACAATTTGCAGAAAGTTTTCTTTTTAACGCAACTCCTCTCCTAACTTTTTTTAAAATATAAAATTTTTTTTTTTCCAATTTTTTTTAATGTCGAAGTCTTTTGGTTGCGAAGAGACGTCATCTTCACATAAAGCAAATATTTCATTAGTCGATCGTAATATCTTTGGTTCTTTAAACATGACCCAACATGCTTGGACCATCGCGGACCTGCCTCATCGTAGTTGGAAGTTAAAGTATTTACCAGATGAATTTCGGGCGGAAGATATAAAGGATGAAAGCCATCCTTACTTCAGTTTATTACAAGTTTTCGACACATTACGGGATACAAGTTATACGACGGATGATATTCCGGTGCTTTCCATATTGGAACCCAAATTGAAACAGATCGGCAAAATCATTGATAAACTGATCGACTTGCCCGGTCCTTATGCAAAGGGCATTTTCGATTTCACGGCCTTGTCAGCTTACGTTCACACCATAAATGACATATGGTCAAAGAAGAATCAACTATATTTAACTCCGATATGGAGGGAACCATTAGGGGGTGCCATAAGTGATTGTTTTGATGGTGAAATAATTGAAATTAATTTTCTCACAACGCTGATTCAGACGAGTATAATATTGGATTGGTGGCTTGGAAAACCTCAATTCGATTTTTGGATCGGCATCATTGACCTAAATTTCGATACATTTCCAACTCAATTAGAGGCCTATGTTCATTGGTGTAAGTTATACACTTTTTTATTTTTTATTATTATGATTCGTCTGATTATTTACAAAATATTTATTAACTTGATGTATTTGTTTATGCTTATTTTTTTTTTTTTTTTTTTTTTTTTTTTTGATTCTTGTTTAAATCCCGTTTTTTTTTCTATTTTTTTTTTTTTTTTTTTTTTTTTTTTAAACAAAAATAATAAAAATAAAACAGACAATGCGGTATTTTTTCCTGACTATAGTGGGGCAAAGCGCACCCAACCGAAGGAAATTGAAAAGAAGGACAATTCAATGTCGGTTGATAATGAACACAGTGAAAGCAGCAGTGACAGCGAGGAGGAAATAGATATTATGGACCACATCGATAAAGAAAAGGAGCAACCCAACAAAAAAATGTTTATGCGCATCCCTCATGTTACTTCCTCTAGTGACGAATGGAGTGGTTCGGATGATTTTTAAGGATCACAAAAAAAAAAAAAAAATGTATATTTATCTTTAAAAAATGTAGTGGTCTGGTTCTACAAACAAATTTGTAACTAATTCAACAAGATGGAAGATTGGAGGATTTTATGTAATTTAGTCACGTGTGGCCATTGTAAAAAATTTTTAAAAAACGCATTCTGATTCCGCGAATTATCTCAAACATCAAAAATGCAATCATTGCATACAATAAAAAACATCTAGTTTATCATTAAAAAAAAAAAATTAAATAATATAAAAAAAAAAAATAATATAAAATAAAAAAATTTTCTTTCTTTACAACTCTTAACCAACGATATTTTAAAAGTATCACAAAAATTATTAAAAAATGTTGATCTATTTTTTCGAACAATATTTTGATTAAAAAATCAAAAGATTTTTTGAAAAAAAAAAAAAAAAAAAAAAAAAAAAAAAAACTTGATATATTTTTTTGGGCAAGATTTGATCAAGAAAAAAAAAAAAATCATGAAGACAAATGATAATAAAAAACAATTACACTTGTAAATCGTTCCATTCCACAATTTTAACGTTTTTTACTATTGTTATCAATTTAAATTGATCTTATTTATCTATTAATATAAAATATATATTTGATTAATAACTGTCAAATGTTTCACAAATGTCCCTAGCCAAGAAAACAATGCGCCAATTGAGACATTCCAATTTTTTTTTTCTTTTGCTTCTGAGGAAATCTTTTTTTATTCAATTTTGATGCGCAAGAAAAGTTGTACACAGAAGAAAAAAAAAAATATAATAACATCTCGTTTAATTAAAAAAAAAAAAATAAAAAAAAAAAGAAAGGAAAATAAAAAAAAAGGTTCTTATTGATTGGATTTTAATTTTGATAAACCTGCAATAATCATCAAGAATCATCAAGATAACAGAATTAAATCACAATTTATGTAATACAAGAAGAAAAAAAAAATAAATAAATAAAATCACAAAAAAAAAAAATTTATCTTTTTATCATCCAGATCATAATACAGTTTACTACATATTTTATTTAATGTACAAATAACTTAATTTAGCAAACTTTTATTTTCGTTTTTCATGTGATAATGAGAAGAATTGTTATTTACTTAATTTAAAAAATCCACTAGAATTTTTTGGGTTTAAATTTTTTCATGCGATAAACAGGAATTTTTTTTTAAAAAAAAAAAAAAAAATCCGTCGGAAATACACGGATTAGATAATGAAACATTGCGAAAATTCAAAAAAAACGAGTTTCCTTTGGCATTGTTTCTTTTTTTTTTTTTACGATTGAATAGGAAAAGTCTCTTATCGTGTGTAATTGTATCACGCGTGATGCCTACAATTTGGAAATAGATTGACTTGACGCGACGAAATTTCTCCATATAATATTTTTTTTCTATTTGAATTGTTTTGTAAAAGAAAATTAAATAAATGGATAAAATTTAATCACGATATATCAATTTTGAACAATTTCTCGATACAAGGGAAAAAAAAAGAATTGTTTTCAATATTTTTCGGATCCTAATTAAGTACTTTAGAACTGTCCTTCACGGGAATAGACGAATAAAGAACTATTTATTTTTAGTCTCTCGATTCTTGTTAAAGAAATCGTTTCGAAACGTTAAAAACTATTTTCCCAATCTTACTTTGTGAATGAAACGTGAATTTAGGCTAGTTAGAATTACGGTTGAGAATTTTGTGTTTACATGTAAAAACAAAAAAATAGCTTTAATTAGCATTATTAACAAGCTGGGTTAAACGTTATGATTCGTATCAAAAATCTACTTCGAAGAGGTTGGAATCTAATTTCTTATTTTATTGTAAGAAAAAAACAATTCAGAGAATTCTCTTGCCGAGAATTCATGGTGGATGTCCATGTCTTATTACAGAATAATAAAAAAGAAATAGATAAATTTATTGAAAGCTCAAACTTTTTTAATAAGCCATTCCGTAATAAAATTGCTAACTTGGAAACATCTATTGGACTGAACAAATGGTTTTTTTTTTTTTTTTTTTTTTTTTTTACGTTATTTAATGATTTCTTTCTTACCACCTTTTTTTTTTTTTTTTTAATCATTCATTATTATATTTCTTTGAAGATATTTTTTTTAATAAAAGGAACTTTAGTCGACGACATCTTTGCCCTTCAGTGCAATATTTGAGGTGGCGGTGATAAATCTGCAGCGCTATAAGAATTGTTATTTAAAGTTCACAGCTGTTGAACCAAACAATACTTTACTCTCGCGAAATGAATCAGCCGTTCCAGTAAACTTATATACAGTAATCTTTTTAAGGTGAATGATTATTAGGGAATGACATGTAAAACGTAAAATAAGGTAAGCTTCGTTGTAATATCATTTAAAGCTTATAAAATACCGTCTGCTGAATTTTTTTTTCAAATAGATTTCAGGTAAAATTTCTTAATACTCATTTGACAACTGTCGAAGATTATTTTCAGGATTTGGCAATTTCTGCTTGTAGTTTGAAGATATGAGCAAGACATTAATAAACCGACCTCAAACCCGATCAATAATTATAGAATGATTATCATGTTTTCTTTAAACTTCTTAAAATACGAAAGGATCGAGAACGTTTATAAAGGCTCTTCTATTAGAACGAAAACATATTCGAATAGGAAGATTTTTTTGAAAATGCCAGTGGATGAAATGGAGGAAGAGTGTCGGTCTAGTGACAACAGCTATCTATGGAGGGTAGGAATATTCATTTGAAAAAACTATTCTGTGCATGTATTTTGATCACGTGTTGATAATTTCAAGATTTTTGGGTCCTATCTTTTTCCCTATTTACCACCTAATTCATCAATTGTTGCCTTTGGTACAGGTAATTTTCAACAAGTTCTCGTGGATATCAGTCGAATATCATAAGCGCTATACAAATGGCATTGCTGTTATGTGGATTTTCGATTAAACTCATGAACCTGGTAAGTTTTATTAAATACTTTATATTCCCTAATCGCATTATAACCTTCTTTTTTATTTAATCCAAGATGTTGGTCTCATAATTCGCAACATTGTCAGCCTTCCTTAGCTGAAAATGCAGTGTTGGTCGAGATTGGACTTAGTGAACTTGCCGAATGTGCAGGCGAATGAATAAAAAATTCCTGTAGTGGTATATTTTATGAATATGTTGTAAAGGAATTGCTAATCCTAGAAATGTCTAACCATTTTAGATCCTGAAAAGTTATTAATAACTCGTATTAAAAAAAACATTATTTTAAATGGTTCAAATTAATTGATTGATCTAATGTAAATTTTTTTTTTATTAATGTTTCATTAAATTATGTCAAAAAAAAAAAATAAAATAAAATATTGCTCCGTGTGAATCGATTTCTCTTAAAATTTACTTTCAATCCTACCTTTTATAAAAAAAATTGATTGTAAAAAGCCAAAAAGATTTTTATTTTGAATCTGCAGGCTAGGTAAACTTCTCGATTATATGTGATAATTTCATCAGATGTATTTAATTTTCGGCATCCTTTTATTTCATCCTTCTCAATACGTTTGTCATCATCGGATTATTTGTGATTTCCCGTTTACCAATAAACATGCAATTTTAATCGTTACCAAAACGTGTCAAACAAGATGACTTGGGTGCAACTAAAGCGTTTCAAGATTCACCGTAAAATTGGTTGTTGCGGAGCCGCCAATCGGTCTCGCATCGGGCCCGATCGGGATCGGAATAAGCTACATGACAAATTTGTAAATTATGGTATGCATTCTTTAATGTTATGCATTTTGTTGGATATTCATTCTTTATTCATTCTTGAATGTTGCACTCTTTAATGGATTAAAATGTCCATATAAATGCAAATGGTAAAAAAAAAATCTTGTGCTTGTGATTTGCATTTCGTTGCGTGCCTTATTTTAATTCGCTTCATTGGATGATTAAAAGAGCCTCTCTGCTTCTATAAAATCCGTTTCGGTTAAGCTTGTATTTTGGCCTGATTATTGATCAGTTCAGTGGTCAAATCATGTTGCTTGCATCTGAACATTTGAAATTTTGTAAGCAACTTTGAACCATAAATAAAATAAAAAATAAATAAGCATGCAAATATTTATGGGTTTATTATCAATTCAAATTTCACGCTCTTGGAGTAAAAAGAAAACTCTTATATTTATTTATGCTTGCCTTTTCTATCGATGGAAATTTAATGTTTATATTGATATTTATGTTAGTCAAAGGATGAGATTTACTCATAATTGTCTTCATTTTTTTTTTTTAAAAAAAAATTGTGCTTTTACATGCTTGTTTTGTTTTGTTTATTCATTCTTCTCTTTTCCAAAATTTATTACAAAATAGATAAATAAGTAGTTTAAATAATTGAACAAAATTCGTCATTTCATTTTGAGTTTTGAATTTATCCATCTTTAGTCAAAACCGAGATTAGTCACCCTTGTGAACCATTCTTGTGAACCACTAAAAACCAGAAAATATTTTTAAATCCCAAATGGGGAGTAATTCTGTTCAAAGATCTTCACCATAATTCGTTTTATACACGTACTGAAAAAAAAAAACCAAAAATATTTTTTTTTCCGGTAACCACAAAAATTGTCGCTTTACATCATAACAACAAAGTCCAACCTTGTCATAAAGGTAAGAAAGACGGTAATTTTTCCTAGTATCTAAATGAAACAGCTGTTGTTTGTGTAAATCAAGGTTTTGTAGAAAATTTATATAAATACCACAAATCTTTTTTTAAAACAAAAATAATTTTTTTCTTTTGTTAAAACAATATTTTGTCTCTCAAATAGTATTTCTTATTAAATAACATGGAACAAAACAACGGGACGCATCTAAACGTTAAAGCTTTATTATACTTTGCCGTTATGTCGGTCTTCCTAAGAGCATCGCTGGTTGGTCCCGCAAACATTAACTTGAATCCACGCTTGTTGGCGAAAAATTAGTTTACCACATCAAAACCATCTTTCATACCGAGTCTTGAATTGCCCGAGAAAACTAACGACGGTGTAGAATTTGATCGAGTTGCTGGACTTTTATCGACGACAACGATGGATAATAACGTCTTTGGTGTAATATTAGCAGCTCTTCTAAATGATTTATAAAGGATTTATTCTTTCTAATCGAAGAATTAAAGATCGCCTTACAAGCTAGATGATGTTTCCCCGGAGGAAACTCAAGCTTTCTATCGTACGGACAATTAAATCTTTAACACTTCGTTTTAATAATAATTAAATATGCTTTTATTTATTTTTTTTTTTTTTTGCAATCTCGTAATTTCGAAAATCATTACATTCCTTTTGTCTCGAGCTTTTAATAATATATATTTACTTCTACAGAAAATTTTGAAACTTGATTCCTTAATTTATATAAAGAATCAATTGATTTAAACCACAGCAATTTTTAAATAACTTAGAAAACCTTTATTCTTGGTATTGCTCAATTCGGGTTGTGCTCGTTTCTGAGATTCTTTCAAGGTTAATTTCAAAATATTTTAATGAAATAAACAATTTTTTTACTAGAATACCAATCTTTGTCTGCAATACAAAATTTATAATTGCATTTCATATAATTTGTAAATATAATTAATAGTAAACGAAGTTGTGAAACCTTAATTAATAAAAGATTATTTAGGGTTTGAAGTGAAACTAGTTTAGGAATTCGTCAGAAGAATTAGGCAAGAATTTTTCCATTGGTCTTTTATTTTAAAACTAATTAATTACTTTTTATGAATTAATTATGACAGCCCATTCGGACAGGAGCGAGTTTCTCATCATTTTCATCATCGAAAAGAACCAATTGTTAACTCTTTCTTTCTTATATGATTTTGTTTTTGGGTCGACCTGGCAGATGGACTAATTAAATCAAAACTATATGAAAATTTACTATTTTCATAATTAGCTTATATAAATTGAAATTTATAAGAAGTTTCCTATTCAATTGATGCATTTTCACACTTTCATAACTTTGAGTTCTTTGATTTTTCTTTCAAAATTCTGCGATAATATTCCAATTAAGGTTCACAATTTGGAGATAATAAAGAACTACTTTGAGAACTATTCTCTTATAAAAAAAAAGTTTTTATCACGAGTGTTTTCAAAAAGTGAGGTATTCCATTATTCTTAAAGTTATTATGCACCTATTTAATTCAAAATGCTACCAAAGAAAAGTCATCAAATTTTAAATTTTCGGATTTTTTAATGGAAAAATGCCTCCAATTTCAAAACGTGTCCGCGATATGAAAAAAGCACGTAAATTACACGCCCAAAGAATTAGAGGCAAAGAAAAAAAAATAAATGAAATTGTGATGGACTGGAAAAAGCACATTTCTCAAAAATGTAATTCATAAAAAGAAGACAAGAAAACATATTTGGCGAGGACCAGGCTTTACATCTCTTTAAGCAAGTTTGAAAATGATAAATTCTGTAAGATAATGCTAGTTATTTAAATAAAAATATTTAGAAAGAAATTCATGTAGAATTTTCATCATTCTCGTGTAAATTCCAATCAAATTCTCCGAATTCACGTGCCACCCAACGTTAACCTGAAGATAAATAGCCCTCCTTATACTACTTCCTGTTTCTAAAATAATTTAATAAAAATCAAAAGAAAAATAAAATAAATTATGAAGGCTATTCCTAACCTGCCAATAAAGACGTCATTTAAATTTTGAAACCCCCATTCGAAACCCCCTTCCCCTTTAAAATGACATCATTTCTGGTAACTACCAATATAACAGTACAAATTTTTTTCGTTCATTATTTAGTGGCTTTTAAATTTTTTTTTTTTGAAAAAAAAAAACAATTGAACACTTTAGCCGTCATGGCTAAAATTTATGAATAATTATAGGTAATTGCTGCAACTTTACAATTACTATGATTTTGAAGTAATCTATGAAGTTATTAAAGTTATTATAAAATCAAATAATTAATAATTATAAGTTTTTTTAATAGTATATTAGAAGCTATTTATAATTTATATAGATTATAAATAATAATATTATTTAAGTCAAGTAATATTAAGCTATTTAGTATAATTTAGGTACTTAATTGCAGTAACACTAATAATAAAATTTTAATTAATTTCACTACAGATTAATTTTAATTAAACTTCAATATAATATCTTAACTTTTATGTTAAAAAAAGAAATTATAAATTATTAAATATTACATTTTTAAAAAAAGTAAGGAAATATTGCAACTTAAATGTTTAAAATTGAAAATATCTAGAAAAGTATCTGGTCAGATTTCTTAAATTCTCAAGATCAGATATATTAACCAACTAAAATTTTTAGATAAACCCTGATTTTAATGATATTATATGTATATTTATATTTGTATACAAATACATATATTAGTTTAATAAATATAAACATAATATTAAACTAAAGTATATCTTTAAAAATATTAAAAGGTATTAATAAAATTGCTTAATATACTAATTTCAGAATAAATTAAATGTTAAAAAATCAGAAAATCAATTTAATTAATAATAAATATTTTATACTAAAATAAATTATAAAAGTATATCAAATAGAACTAAAATATCAAAAATAACTCAAAAAATATTAATTGTATTTGCATCAAAAATTTTTAAATAAGAAAATCATTTTCAGCTAACTAGATACTTTTTGAGGTTAATATATTATTAAATAAGGTAAAATTTTATATATTATAGAAAAGTAATTAAAATTTTTTATGCATTTTTTTATTTTATTAAATTTATATATAATTAAAAACTTTTATTTATATTTTACTAATTCTAGTAAAGATAGCTTTGTTTTTAAAAAATTATACATAATCATTTTTTAATTATTATTATTATTAGTTTCAACAATCTAAAAATTTTTAAGAAAATAACAAGAAAAGCTAGCAGATTTAATATATGAAAAAAAATACTTCTAATTTAATAATATTAATCAACTAAATAAATACTAAATTTATATTAAGATATATAAAAATATATGTAAATATTGATAAAAAATTTTTAAAATACTAAAATAGGTAACTATAAATACTTAAATCTAGTTCATTTTAAAGCTAAAATACATGTAATTGATTCTTGAATTTTAGACTATTATAAAACTGAAAAATATATGTAACTAATTTTGAATTATAATTCTATATAAAGCAAAAGTAAATTAAAAGTGTAAATTTTCAACTAAAAATTATTAATTTAATTATTTAAAATATTAAAATAAGTAAAATAAATATAAATAATATTATTTTAAATTTCTATGATAATCAAAAATAAAATAAATAAATTATAAGACAAATTATAAAAAAGGTAATTTTTAATTGTATATAGGTATTGAATAAAATATAAAATATAAAAAGTGTTAATAATATTTTTAATATTAAAATTTTTTAAATTTTCAGATTTATTATAAAAATATTTATTTAATATAATTGAAAAATACAAATTAATATTCTAATTTAAATAAAAATTTTACTATATTAATCAAATAAAGTAAATAGATAGATTTATAAAAAAAAACAATATCACTTTATAAAATTTTATATATTTAAATAAAAAATACCTTAGTTAATTTTATTTTCCAATAATAGAAAATATCAAAAAATATGATAAAAAGGTTTAAAATTAATAAATCAAATATATATTTACAATTTAATTTATAAAAGTAATATAAAATTCAAAAAAAAAGTTATAAAACTAATATAACTTAAAAATGAATTAAAGAACTATGAATAATTAATATCTCTAATATTACTTTAAAAATGCTAGTATTTAAATTAGTAAATTTAATAAAGTGAAATTTTGTATAAACTTTACATTTTATAATATTACAAACTGTTAAATATTTAAGTATATATAATACTTTGAAGATTTACATATATATAATTATAAAATTTAAAAATTTACAAAGTGTAATACTTTAATATGTAATATATTAAAGATTTATAATTAAAGATTTATGATATATAATACTTCAAAGTAAAATACTTTAAAAGCTTATAAAATATAAAAATTTTAAAAAGTTTATGAATTTATTTATACTTTAATTATTTGTAATTACTTTTGAAAATATTTTAATATTTTTTTAATATATTAGTAAATAGTTTTAAAAACTATTTTAAGCCTAAAGTATAAATATATAATAAAAAAAATTAATTATATATTAATCTTGATCATTAACATAGTTAACAGTTTTTATATCATATGGTACTTTCAAATTTGCAACAGAATTTGTAATACATTTCTAAGTATAATCTTGTGAGATATTTGCAATGACCTCTACTTCACAAGATAACTCTGTAGAAATAACTATTAATTTTATCAATACTCTAACTTTCTAACTTATCCAAATTATTAACAATAACAATTGTGCCCATTGTACATGCAGGGTCAAGTGTGTCATCATGTACATCTACCTTATGCTAAATTTTTTTCTCTTTATTGTATCACCTTATTTTATCACCAATGCTTTTCTTATATACATTGACTAAGAAAGTATCTATCTCTTTATTCTCTAATGATTTTCCATAATGGTTTTTATCTGAATTAAAATCAGATGAGTTGTTATTAGAAGGATTATCATTCTACAGTTGTTTCTATTTCAGTTTCACAACTCTATCAGTAGTATCTCTGATTTTAGCATCACATCTATTATTCTCTTCCATAATTTACTTTATAAATTCTGCATTCCTAATTTCAATCTCAGTAAACTTCTTCTTAAGTTTAAGAATTTTGGTAAACTTCTTTTTAAGTTCAGAAATCTCAGCATTTTTCAAATTCAGCTTTCCTAGCCTTAAACTTAATAATATGTTGCTTTAATAAATCTATTTTAGATTATATGTCTTATAATATTTTATATTCTATGTTAGTATTTAAAATCAGAAAAATATATAGATTATTTCAGCTGATCGTTAACTAAATTAACAGTTTTTGTCAAGAAAAAAATTTATTAATGCATGCAAAAATAAATACAAAGATCAGAACTTTGCTTGTAATATATGAAGACTATGCTATTATTATATATGCGAATAATATTCCTCTATTCTAATTCTCTTTTTAATCAGTTCTTTATTTACATACTCTAACCTATTCTTTAATAAGCTAACGATAATTTCTATAACTCATTTTACATTTTATGCAAATCTTTTTTTCTTTCAATCCTTCTTTCAAAGTAGAATTTAAAAATCGAATATTAATAAGATTTTTGCTTGTACTTGGTATTTCATTTAAGGCAAAAGAATAAAATACCAATCTGATGCTATTGTAACAATATCATAAATATAATCAAAATCTTTCCTAAATGCTTCATCTGACTTACATTTTCTATTCTTTTTATTAACTTGTAAAGCGTTCTCGTATTAGACTAAATTCTGAATAAAGCCTATAAGCATTTAATGAAGTTTCCCCTCTGTAATACAAATAAGTTTTTCAAAGACCTTGATCATAATAAACTTGACTAATATTCTCTTTACATTAACTTTAAGTTGAAAGGTAATCTTTTGATGATATATAGCAAATAGCTGAAATGTATGTCATCAGCAAGTATAGTCTTCATATTTTCAATCTGCACTTTATTTCTCTTATATATTTTCTAATTTTAATTTATAGTTTTCAAGTTTGTAGATCACTTAAAAAGTTAAACAGAGTTAATAAAAACTTACTAATAAAAATTGTTAAATTATACTCATATTATTATCATCTATTCATAAACCTTTTTTAGTCTTATACAAGAAGAAAAATCTTAACTTTTTCTTATTATATTTTTATATTTTTGAATCACTTCTAAGCAATTTTTTTTCTTCCATTGCATAGTAATGGAAGAACGTATCTAATTGTTTTATTTAGACTTAGATAAAAAAAGTAAAGTTCTGGTATTAATGAAAAAGAAAAATTTTATTTTTTACCAATATAAAAATATACTGATCTATCAAACTTTGAAAGCTAGTGAATTTAATAATCCTAAATTAATATGAAATGTCAATCTTACAAACATATTCAATTCAATCTTTTTTTAACTGTTATAAAAAAGGTACATAACTGATTTCTCCTTCAAAATCAATAGACCTTATATACATATGCAATTTAAAGAAGCTTAAAAAATCCTGTTTTTCAGACTATGCTTCACACCTTCTGAAAATATCAAATAATACTTATGATTATATACAATGATAAGTGCAACTTTTAGAGAACCAGCCTTGCCAGTAATAAAAAAAATTAAGGGTTTTTATAGATCATATAGACCATGTGATATATATCAATGATTTCATAACTTGTGAATTATGACTTAATAATTTGACTAATTTGATATGATAGACATATTTCTTGACTTTAAATAATCCAATTTAAATATCATGAATGATAAATTTTGTAGTATTTTAATTAATGATTAATGATTATTTAAAAAATATTAAGACTTTAGTTTTTTTCTAATTTTTATAATGAAAATTTCTACTTAGGTAAAAACTGGAGTAATCAACAAAAATATTAAAAATATCCTCAATTCTATTTTGAATATATTATATAGTATTTATCCGCTGAAAGCAAATAAAAATTCTATATGTAAGTCACTTCATAACATATTAGATAGAGATCAGAATTGCAAGAAAAAATGATCAATAGAATAATACAGAACTTCTAAATATATCTCTTCTGTTATGCAAAGTAGTTCAATATTTCAGTAAGTAATTTATTAAATAATCTACTACAAATAAAAACGTAAAATATATTATTTTTATTTTGTTTTAACATCAGGAGGAAATTACAAAGATATATACATAGAAAGAGAAAAGTTAAAAAAGAAATTATACAAAGGTTTATAAAAAATGAGATTATATTACTAAAAAGAAAATTTCACAAAATTACTACAAATACAGAATTAGAAAGCAAATGTAACAAACTAAATCAGAAATAAATTTTAATTTGTAAAGAGACCAAATTTCCTAAATAATATGATACTTACTTCAGTTTTATTAAATTTTAAAAATTTCTCTTTAATAATTTTTATTATTATCTTTCTATATCTTTTCTTCTTCATTTTTTAAAAACTTTTTCTTCTATGTTTTTTCTGCCAATGACCTTATTTATTTTTCTGCTTAATAAATTGCTTTTACTTAATTTTATTCAGCAAATACCTATTTTTAAATGAATTTATAAAGATTTCTGCTTATTGTGATCAATAAAGAAATAAATAAAATAGATACTCTAAATTGCTTACTTTATGCAACTAATGTTAATTTCCAATTGTTATAATAGATATAGAAGTAAAATTTGATGTATTTATTTCAAAAACAGATATAATACTTTTATATGGTTATTAAGCTCAGATAAAAATAGTGTTATGTTCAGATATATAGTAATCATATATGGTATAAATTTTTATGTATGAAATATATAATTTGTATAACAAATATTTTTATACATATATGGATTTTTAAAATTTTAGAAATTAATAATAAAGTTAAATTTTTTAATTTGATTAATTAATTCTTCAATTTGATAAATGCTAAATTTTTAATTAATTTTATAAATTTTCTTAAACTTAATACTCATTATAATATAATGAATTAAATAAAATAATTACCAATGTAACTTATTATTTTTCTTTGTATTTTTAATTATTAGCATTCTGTTTAAATCAATTTAGATCATTTTTTAAGATATTGAAATTATATCTGACGATCAAATTATAATTAATTTAATTTAATTAAAATATATAAATATATAAATATTCAATACTGATATAGATTGAAAATTAAAAATTCTATACCAATATAGTTTTTGCAGTGAATAATTATACCGATATGAAAAATCATATATAAATTAGAACCATACATTCTATATATAAAAATTCATACTATATATGAATTAATAATATCTATTACATTCTGGAAATAAAAATTTATTTCTATTCAGGAAAGAAGATACTAGATATTAATTTAAGTTTTTATATTATACAAGCATATATTATTATATGTGACCTATTTCTCATATACTGATAAAATAATAATAATACTTTATTTATGAAATAAAAAAATATTGCTAGAGCAACTGATACATAAAAAAAAATGATACAACGAAAACACTGCTCACTATAAGGATATTTAAATTTTTAAATAAATTATAATATGAATATCTTTTTCAAAAGGTTACTTAGAAAAATGATCAAGAATATTAAGTATTAGAATCAACGTCTGTCCTTCATCCTATAACAATTTTGTCTGATTTCTGATATTTAGCTTTTCCTACATATAAATATCTATAGTAAATAAAGTTTTATTTATACAGATGCAATAATCCTTTGAAATATTTTTTCTAAAATATACAATAAAATATATTACCTTAAAATTTGTGAAAAAGTTAGCTAAATTTCCATATATTTCTATATGCTTTATATCTTGCTAAGAAAAAGATAAGAAGATATGAGGCAAAATTAGTATTGTTATCTGGTGTCAAGAATTTTATGATCAAAGGCAATATTATCATAGGACATTGATAGGATACTAATGGGATGTTGATAAGACAGATAGAACATTTAGAACATAGTGTAAGATAGGTTAGGACATATAGCTGAGACAACAAATCTCTAGAACATTAAAAATGTACATCACTGACCAAAGACGCTAAAGCAAAAATATATGCAATGAATTTTTATATCTTTTCATATAGAGATCTACCCTATAAGACATATAGTTGACTTTATACCTAACGATCTTAAAATTATGAATTCCTCAGCCTTTCATAACATATGCTTTTATCAGCACTATTTACTTTTAAAGCTAAGTTTGTATTATGTGTAAACTTTCTTACACATTTTCTTACATTTGTTTGAAAAAAAATAAAGAACAAAGGTTAATATATTTTTTTTCAAATATATATGAAAATTAATATATTATACAAGACCTGATTGATGATTCACTTATTTTTTATCATATAATTTATGAATCAACAAAAAATTTTCTAAGCTAATGATCACTGATCTAGATTATTAATTTAGCCAACCCTAGATAAGAATACCATTACAAATTATTTTCAGACTCAAGCTCTCGTATAGTTAACCTAAAAGACTCTAAAGGATCTGAGTTAAAATATATTTACTAGCAACATTATTTTATATAAGATGATTTTAACCACTCTAATGAGATCAAAAAATATTAAAGTTTTCACAAAATTCTCTACGTGAATATTTGAATTTAGCTTATCTACAGCTTCTTTACTAATTTTATAACACCTTCTTAAATTAAAATATTTTAAATTAAGATATGATCTAGAAATTTCTTTGATAGTTATATTGTAATTTGACAAAAGCTAAGGTTGAGTTGCTAGAGCTTTAGACAAGAATAAATAACATTACAAATTAATATTTCAGAAAATTCTATACAATTAGAAATGTTTAGATATTCTAATTTATGGCATAAATTCATGATTGCACATAAACTTATATCATTTTCTACTTAAAAATTATGAAAAGCAGATATATTAAAATACTTCAAATTTGAGTATGATTCTGCTATTAGCTTTAGAACTTTATTTGTATAGTTCATACTTCCTTTGAAATCTAAATGAATTATATTTTAGAAAGTATGTATAATACCTTTGATTTTTTTATTTGAAAATGAATGGTAGTGTATTATTTTAAAATGAGTTAGTTTTGAACTATAAACTGGTTTTCTTCTTCTTCTAGATACTATTTTTAAAAATTTTTTTAATTGAAATTTATCTTCACTTTATCTTCCTTTAGCTCAATGCATCTTCATAAAATAGGAGCATTATATTTGTATCACAATCAGAATACAAATAGAGTAGGATAGAGAGATTTACCTATTGCTAAAAAATGTAAAATCTGTTTTAATAGTTCTAGTATAATAAAAATGTTTAAATGCGTTATAAATAATATATGCTATATTTTTAAACAAAAAATAAAATTAGCTGAGCCTAGTTTACCAATAGATCACTGCTTTATATCAATTAGCTTGAAGCAAGACTTTTGTTATATGCATTTTTCTCCTAATCTTTCCTTTGGGCTAGATGCTTCTGAATCCTTTGATATTTAATCATCTTTATTATTTCATCAATATCAGAATCAGATGAACTAAACTCAAATAAACTACTCTCAAATAATGAACTAAATTCAGACAAACTACTTTTAGATAAGCTTAATTCAGATGAACTAATCTCAAATGAAATAGACTTGAGCAAGATATTGGTTAAGGCTATTAGGTGCTTTTAATCACTTTCCATTTAATTATTTATATACTAAATTTAATATCTTTGATCAAAAAATGCTTTGCTTTTTATATATTATTCTTCTTCTTGGCTGTGCTTAGTCCTTTTGAAACCTCTTTCTTTGCTTTTTTACTATAAATATCTCAACTAAATCAGATCCTTTGAAAGACTCAGATGAATAAGAAGAACCCTTGCATTTTTTGATATTTGGAAAGAGAGCTATTTCATGTATTAAATCAACTATAGTCTTCTCATTTACATATTTATCTAAATCTTCTAATTTGATTTTAAAGATCCAACATCTCTTTCCAATCTTTTTACCCTTCTTTTTAAAGTATTATGTTGGAAATAATAATCTTTCAATTGTTTTTTAATGCTTTATTTTCACTAGAAAACACATTATAACTTTTGTATTTTGCTCATTTAGTCTTAATGACTAGGCTACTTTTTCTATATATTTAATAACTTCTTACTCGTTATATATATTATCAGATAAATTATTTTGATCAGCTACTATTTTTGCGATATTTTATATATGCTAGATCTTAAGTGAATGAAAAAATAAAATTATCAGCAAGTTTTTTCAGTACATCAAGCCTAAATAATAGCCAAAAATGCTTTATATAGAATATAGAATTAGTATACTTTTTCTTTTATTTTTATCTAGTTCTTCTAAGATTTCTTTAAATAATTATAAGGTAAGTCGTTCATTATGCTATAACTTTCTACTGATTCATATCAGTCTACTACTTGTTTACAAGCTAATTTTTACAAATATTGACAGTGAGAATCATTCCTATCTCTATAAATCCTACTAATATGATCTGCACTTATCTTTCTCAATTTATTCAAAGTAATCCTATATTGAGCTAAAGTGAGATTAATTGGATTTATATTAACTATACTGCTTTATTTTTTTGTAAGAAGATAAATTTTTCTAGTATTATTTTTTGAATTCAGGTAAGAAACTTCTTTATTTGTATTGGATCCTTTTCCATTGAGAGGAAAGGCTAAGGTTCCCTACTTCTATTTTTTCTTTAGTTTTAAAGTAGCTAGTACAATACCAGAAATAATTAGGGTCATACAGATTTTATCTGATACTTTATATTTACAGTTTTCGAAAAAAATAATGAAAATTATATTTTTATTTATTGTATAATAAATAAAGATCAAAAATACATGAAAAATTTATAAAAAGTTATTTATCATATTATGATTATATTCCTAAAAATTATTTAGTAATCTGCCTTATCACCATTTCATTCGATTACCTATTCTAATTTCAATGATATGCTATGGATTAAATTAACAAAAATTTTAGGCTTAACTTCCTTCCATTTTTTTGAATTATCTTGAAAAATATTTACAGTAATTGGACTTTTTTTAGCTACTAGTTTGTTAACCTTTTTCTTTATATAACTCTTCATTATTTTCCATAAATTTTCTATAGGATTGAGATTGAGGCTATTTGATAGCCAATTTATCAATCTCAGACAATGATCTATAAGCAATTTCTTGATTTTCTTAGTCGTATGCTTAGGATCGCTATCTTGTTAAAATACTCAAGACCTTCTTATGATAAAATTAGCATTGTCAAAGAGATTTTCCTTTAAAATTTATGATAAAAGGCACTATTCATATTTCTAATAAAAAGAAGAATGTCAATTTGATCTTTGATTGAAAATGCATCTTATACATGAACTTTGTATAGATGTTTTACTATAGGTTTTTGTGAAGATTTTATACCAGCTTTGTAGAATACTTTTGGGTATTCTAAATATCTAAAATGTAGCTTCATCAGAAAAAATAACTTTATTTCAGTTTAATTTTTATATTTTATAGCAAATTCAATACGCTTTTATTTGTATTTTTTTGTAAAAAAGGATATAGATTTTGGAACTTTACAAATATAATTGAGGTCATAAAGCTCATTAAGTATTGTGCGGTTAGTTATATTAAGGTTGATATACTTGACATTTAAAATATTTGCAAACTCAGTGCATGTTGAGAATTTGTTTATTAAGATAAGCTGACTAAGATAATGGTGTTTTTTAGGAGAAAGTTTCTTTAGATTTTCAGGTTGAGGTAAAGAGTCTAAAGTGGTATTTTTTTTGAATTTTTTGATATATTTATAAATAGTAGAGAGAGAAATAGAAGTTAGTTCATGTAAAGTTTAAATATTATGGGTACTATTTTTCCACAAAGAGATTATTATCCCTTAAACTGTAGAGGTTTGCAAACAAATTTTACTACAAATTTACTTCTGA
>CAJVPP010000326.1:0-36086 GCA_910592005.1 Funneliformis mosseae | reverse complement strand
TTTTTTTTTTTTTTTTTTTTTTTTTTTTTTTTTTTTTTTTTTTTTTTTTTTTTTTTTTTTTTTTTTTTTTTTTATTCGTTTATTTTTTTTTTTAAAAAAAGGGGATTCGAACGGCATTTTATATGTGTATAGTGTCTTGATTCGTTATTTAGCAGTAAATAAATAACAATTTGATTAACGTGTCAAATAAATATATACAGTATATATGTAATATAGATTTTTGATAAAGATCTAATCAATAATTTTTTTACGATAAGTAATAAATTAAAAATTAAAATCATGAACAAATAATAAAATTACAAAATTTCATAATTACAATATTTACGTTTTTTTTTTTTGATCAAAATAATATAATGTATCTAATTTATTTCCGATGATTTCTTCACATTCAAAATATTACTTTCGCCGGGGACTTTATTAGCTTGGTTTAACGAAATACGTAAACTTTTTCTATAATGAATAATTAATCCTTTTCCCAACATATTCAATTTGTAATATGCTAGTTACGAACATAGTAAATCATGTGATTTTTAAATAGCAAACCTCCCATGAGGGATCGATAAATAAACGGGGTTTTTGACATATTATTTATAAAATTGATATAAAGACCTTTAAAGTATATCCATAAAGAAACGCCTTCAAAAAAAAAAAATCTTTTGAAATGGTTACTGGAATCTTCAAACTTTTTTAAAAGATTTATCAAATGATTTTGCAAACCTTTTAACAAGCGGCGATGATTATGATGTAATTATTCAAGCGGGTGATGGACCAAATGTTAAAAAATTCCTCCTACTTTCGGTTGGAAAACCACCGTCACATCCTCCTCTCAATATAGCTTATTCATAACCTCTTTTAATAATACTGCCAATGGAAGCTACGGCTGAGCATGCCAGTTATTTACGATACAGATCTCTTTTGTAATTATCATTATGGATATTATATTATCAAACATATGTTAAAGAACGGTTATGTCCTTTCATAAATAAATAATATATATATTTTTGAAAACTTTTTTTTTTATTATTATTACTTATTTACTTATTCTACATGCAAATAAATAAAAATTGATTTGATGAATCCTTATTTTTAATTAAACACCGATTGTGCAAACAGCCAAGAGTTGGCTTAAATTTGGAGCAGAGACATAATATTAAGGATAAATTTTATTCACAGATCGAGATTCTTATAAGGATGAAAGTGAGTTACAGTACATTTATATTTATTATTTGGTTTATTATGTCTTGTCTTTTTTAGAATATTAAATTCTTTGGAGAGACAAAATAATAAATATCAGTTTGGAATAAAAAGAAATGGAATTGTTTGACACTACACAACTATAATAGATTAAAATTCTCCGTTCATCGTAAATATTGTTTGTTAACATTGTCTTAAGAAATAAGTATTGAAAATAATTAATTATTAGATATAAATTCTAAACAATTCCGAAGTGGATATACCGAATCATCATGATAACCAATAATAAATCCTATTATTTTTATATTTTTAGAAATTTAAAAACCATATACAGCCTTATTATTTATATTATTTACCACACGAAAAACATATACAACATATACTGTATCACACAATCATGTAAGATTCTCATTTGTAATTTATTGAGGCGTGCCTTCTGGTCCAACGGGATTTATTTACTAAACAAAAAATTATTAAAAAAAACCCCTTTATTTCCAAATGGATGTTCTCTTTTCTTTTTTGATTAGAATAGTCTTTCACTTTCATGAGCTTTTTGTCAACCTGAAGTAAATCCCCATTTAGTTAATAAGTTTATGAATTGATACCGATTTGCTAGAAGATCGTGCCCTTTGTAGAACATGTACTATATAAATAATTCTATTTAGAAGTGTAAGAGTTTCTGTTTAGAATTCCACAAAAGAATTCAATCGAAACATTATAGTGATGTATAACCTTTAGTATGTTTTATGTCATTGTAACATCATTCGGAAAATTGTAACTCTCATTAATTTATTTCGTAATACCCAATATAAATTAAATGTGACGCAAAGTAAATTCATTACCGGGGTGAGCACGTCTTTCTAGTCTATATTTAGAAAAGTTCAAACATGAAAGAATTCCATGAAAAAATAGTATCACATAAATTAATTATCTAAAAACATAATGCAGGAACTGTTCTTAAAGAACTTCTTTAGCGAAACTAAAAAAAAAAATGAGTCAGTCAACTACTATTCAACCTCTTAATTCAGAGGAAACAACACCGCCAAATATACCTAGTCCATTTGCCTTCACCCCAACGCAACTTTATCGTCTCATAGACCCGAAAAATCTTTCATTATTAAAGAGTTATGGAGGAATCGATGGTTTAATAAAGGGTCTACATACCGACCCTCAAACTGGTTTAAGTAGAGATGAATCCACCCCTTTGAAACAGATATCTTTTAAAGATATAACTAAAGAATTGCCTGAAGACGGTAGTGTTATAGAAAATGAAGATAATGCACAACAAACGTTAGTTGTCGGTCAAATACCTGAAGAAGGTGCTCCGTTTTATCAGAGAATAAAAGCTTTCGGCACGAATTTATTGCCTGAAAAGAAACCAAAAACCATTTTTCAATTAATGTGGATTGCAATGCAAGAAAAGGTTTTGATTCTTTTAACGGTAGCTGCTTTCGTTTCATTAGGTCTTGGTATTTTTGAAGATTTTGGACCTCTTCAAGAAGCCGAATCTGCCAATCAACCTAAAATCCGTTGGGTAGAAGGGGTTGCCATTATTGTCGCGATCATCATCGTTGTTATGGTTGGTAGTCTGAACGATTGGCAAAAAGAAAAACAATTTCAAAAGCTAAATGCTAAAAAAGAGGATCGTAATGTGAAAGTTATAAGGAATGGTAGAGAATCTCTTATATCAGTACATGATATCCTCGTAGGAGATGTACTTCATTTGGAACCTGGTGACATCATCGCGGTTGATGGTGTCTTAGTTGCTGGACATAATTTACGTTGTGATGAATCAGCTGCTACAGGTGAAAGTGATGCTGTAAGAAAATTGAAATATGAAGATTGTTTAAAAGAATCTGAAAAGGAAGATGGGGGTGTATATTCATTTCACTCTAAATCGGATCCTTTCATACTCAGTGGTAGTAAAGTATTGGAAGGAGTTGGGGTTTACATTGTCACCGGTATCGGTGTCAATTCTTTTCATGGCAAAATTATGATGTGTGAGTATCAATTTTATAAAATGTTTTTCTTATATTACAAAAAGATAAGAACTTTCTTAATTATCCCGTAATAGCTTTAAGGACTGATCCTGAAGACACACCTCTCCAAATGAAATTGAATGATCTTGCCGAAAGAATCGCAAAGTTGGGCGGTGCTGCAGCTCTTCTGATGTTTATAGTTCTCATTATAATATATTTTGTTAGTTTTCGTAACGGTGTACCAGGCGTTTTCCAAGTATTGGATAATTTAATTAGAATCATTATTTCAACGGTTACAATTATTGTGGTTGCAGTACCAGAAGGTCTGCCTTTAGCAGTAACATTAGGTAATTTTTTTCCCCTCTGATCACCCTTTAATACACAAATATAAACTGATATTATGATATTATATTATTCACAGCGCTCGCATATGCCACAACACGTATGCTTAAGGATAACAATCTTGTACGTGTTCTCTCAGCTTGTGAAACTATGGGTAATGCAACGACAGTTTGTTCAGATAAAACTGGAACATTAACGCAAAATAAAATGACTGTTGTTGCTGGAACGATAGGTTTATCTGTCTCGTTTGCTAGAGATGCCGAAGCCCAATCTTTCGAACCTAAAAATAATCCTCGCCAGGGTACCGATATCTTGGATAATCCTATTTCGATACAACAATTAAAATCTAAACTCCCCGATGATATCATAAAATTATTGAACTATTCGATAGCCATTAATTCCTCGGCTTTTGAAGGTGATCCTGAAAATGGTAATAGAACTTTTGTTGGTTCTAAAACCGAAACTGCATTATTAGGATTTTTATTGGATTTGGATCTTGATAATGTTAAATCATTAAGAGAGAATGCCGAAATTAAACAATTATTCCCGTTTAGCTCAGAGAGAAAAGCGATGGGTGTAGTTATAGAAACTGATTCTAAATGGAGATTTTACGTAAAGGGTGCAAGCGAAGTTTTGTTAAAAAAAGCAAAAAGAATAGTGAAATTTGAATCCAATGATAATGCCACTTTTGGAGTGGATGATCTAGATAAAGAACAAACTGATAAGTTAAATAATATAATTGAGACATATGCCAGTCAAAGTCTAAGAACAATAGGGATTGCTTATCGTGATTTTGAAGAATGGCCACCAAAGAACATGACGTTAAATGTTGAAGGTGACGTTCCTTACGAGGAATTAGTCGATGGTGTCACATTATTGAGTATCGTGGGTATCGAAGATCCGCTGAGAGAAGGAGTTCGAGATGCAGTTCAAATGTGTAAAAAGGCTGGTGTGACAGTTCGTATGGTCACTGGTGACAATATTTTAACTGCCAAATCGATAGCTACACAATGTGGAATTTATACAGGTGGTGAGGTTATGGAAGGTCCTGCTTTTCGTAATCTTTCGCCTCAAGAAATGAAGGCGTTATTACCAAATCTTCAAGTTCTTGCTCGATCTAGTCCTGAAGATAAGAAAATATTGGTTGGACGTCTTAAAGAATTAGGCGAAGTCGTTGCTGTCACCGGTGATGGTACAAATGATGGTCCTGCTCTAAAACTTTCTGATGTTGGCTTTTCGATGGGCATAGCTGGTACAGAAGTAGCCAAGGAAGCTTCATCTATCATTTTAATGGACGATAATTTTTCAAGTATTGTCAAGGCTATTATGTGGGGTAGAAGTGTAAACGATGCCGTAAAGAAATTTTTACAATTCCAGCTAACGGTTAATGTTACCGCTGTGTTGCTTACTTTCGTTACGGCCGTGTCAAGCAGTGATCAAAGATCCGTTCTTTCAGCTGTTCAATTATTATGGGTCAATCTTATCATGGATACCTTTGCCGCACTTGCTCTTGCCACAGATCCACCCACTCTCGATTTGTTAGATCGTGAGCCTGAACCCAAAAATGCACCTTTAATCACTTTAGATATGTGGAAGATGATTATCGGTCAAAGTATATTTCAATTGGTGATTACTTTGATTTTATTTTATGGAGGTGAAACGATATTTAATTATGATCAACCGGTGATGAGAACCGTTATATTTAATACATTCGTATTCCTGCAAATCTTTAATGAAATCAAGTAAGTTTAATGAAAAATAAAAATAAAATTTTCTGAATTGTAGTAATATTTTTTAATCGAATAATTTGTACTTTTTTTATAGTTGTCGACGTTTGGATCACAAGTTAAATGTTCTTAAAGGTGCTTTGGCAAATAAATTTTTAATTATTATTTTCTTTATAATGGTTATTGGACAGGCTTTGATTGTTCAGTTTGGTAGTGCTGCTTTTCAAGCCACACGGCTTAATATAATACAGTGGTTAATATGCGTTGGTTTTGGATTCTTATCAATCCCTGTCGGTGTCATTATTCGTTTAATTCCTACTGAATTAATTTGTTGTGGTCTCCGCCCAAGTACTGAAACTGCAACACAAGTACAACGTGAAAAAGAATTCGACGCGATTATAGAGATGCAAAATAGATTAAGGGTCTTTAAAACACTTCGTGGTGGTAGAATCAGAGCTCATTTTGGTGATAAAAAGGAAAAATATGAGACACGTTCAAAGGCATTTGCAGCTGCTACAATGTTATCAAGTTTGGTTCCAGCCTCAATAGGAGCACCAATTACTTCTGAACCGAATGCTGCCGGTCAACCAAGGCAAACTGATACCAATCATACCGCAATAGATAATTTACCTGCTGGAAGTCCAAACATAGTTTGAAGAGGGCAAAAAAGAATTTACGTTGATGGTTAATCACCAACTGCGTTTCGCCTACTTTTAATATCCAAGAAAGGGCGAGAAAGGTTGGTTATGAGATTCTTTGAAGAGGGCTTTCAAAGACAACGGATGTTAAATATGGAAACATTTTCAATATTTTTTAGTCTTCAAAAAGACAGGTCATTTTCTCTCTCACTATCCCTATCCCTCTCTCTCGTCAATTACACACTTGATAGCATTTTAATGAAATTCTTTGCGAATACTAAACTGTAAAAAAAATATCTACCCTATAATTTTGTTTATAGCTTCCTATAGATTTTTTTCTTTCCAAAAAATTTATTCTTGTATTTTATTAATTAGACTTAATAATATTACTGTTAAAAAAAAAAAAAAAAATAAACAAAAAAATAAACAAAATTCAAATTTCAAAAAGGCGACATACGCGTCATGCTAAAGATTTAAGAGGCAATCTGATTTCCTATTTGGAGATTTTAATTATTTCTTTATGTAAACCAGTTTATCCTTATGGGGGCATTGTTTTTTTTGTTAAATTTTTTCTTATTATTATAGAAACCACATCTTTTTTTGAATATTAAATCATGGCCTATAGTACCAAACTTAAATATTGATTGAAATCGCGTATATTAAAACTTATATTTTTAAAAAAAATGAGTCAAGTTGACATATTATTCGTTGTAGAAATTATGACTCATCAAAGAAAAAAAATATGAAAAAAGATTGACGATCATTTGTCGACGATCGTTGGTGTTTATATCTAAAGGGAAATTTCAAAAAATCATTTCAGGTTCAAAACATAATCACAATTAACATAATGCTTACGAAAATTTCTAACTTTTACCGTTTCCCAATAACGAAACAAATCATAAATTTACCTTTTACAACACAAGTAACGAGGAATCGCTCTATAATTGTTCCAGCATTTAAACAATATCGTTATATGAGCAATGAAGCAAAAAAAGATAAATTAATAGTTTTTGATACAACTTTACGCGACGGGGAGCAGGTAATCATTTTCATTGTAAAATAAACGTGTATTCCTTGCGAATGAATTAAACCTTATCTTTTATTTGCCTGAAAAAATATTTTTTTTTTTAGTCACCGGGTGTAACCTTCAAAGCGGAAGAAAAACTTGAAATTGCTCGACACCTTTCCAGTCTTGGTGTTGATGTTATCGAAGCTGGGTTTCCTATTGCTTCACAGGGAGATTTTGAAGCAGTAGCTCGTATTGCAAGGGAAGTTGGTCCTTCAATGAATGGAAGAGAAAAAATAGGCAAGCCTGTGGTTAGTAGTTTGTGAAAATTCATAATACGATTTGTATTTTTTGATTTAAATTCAAAAGAAAATGTGCATAAATTTTAGATTATAGCTGGACTGTCTCGTGCTACTGAAAAAGACATCAAACGTTGTTATGATGCTGTATCACAAGCTCCCTTACACCGAATTCACACGTTCCTTGCCACGTCAGATATACACCTAAAATATAAACTAAAGATTGATCGTGAGGAATGTATAAGGCGCGCCGCTACAGCGGTTGAGTATGCAAGATCTCTTTGTAATGATGTAGAATTTAGTAGTGAGGATTCTGGTAGAAGTGATAAGGAATTCCTATGTCGGGTCTTGGAAAAAGTTATTGAGGCAGGTGTAACAACGATTAATCTACCAGATACAGTTGGTTATAATAACCCAGTTGAATATGGAGGATTAATCAAGTATTTGATCGAGAATACACGTGGATCAGATAAGGTAAAAAATTATTTTACTTTGTTATTATTTATTTTTTTTTTTTTTGCCAATACAATTTACATTATTTTATAGGTCATTTGGTCAACTCATTGTCATGATGACTTGGGATTGGCCACTGCAAATACTTTATCTGGTGTCCTAAACGGTGCCAGACAAATCGAAGTATCTATCAATGGCATTGGCGAACGTGCTGGTATGGTTGTTTCTAAATGGAAGGAACTTTATATATTAAGCATCATATTTTTAATATTTTCTAATCTGTCTTCATTTTTATAATATAGGCAACACTCCATTAGAAGAAGTGATAATGAATATCCACACACATCCCACTTCTTACCCCGTGTATCATACTATCAATACACAACAAATATATCGTACTTCTAATTTAGTTTCATCTCTTTCTGGAATGGTGGTGCAACCTAACAAAGCAATTGTGGGTGCCAATGCTTTCCTACATGAATCTGGTATTCATCAAGATGGTGTATTGAAGAACAAGCTAACTTATGAAATTCTTCGTCCTGAAGACGTTGGTGTTATAAATGTAAACTTAGTTTTGGGTAAACTTTCAGGTCGAAACGCGTTTCGTTCGCGAATTGCAGAATTAGGATTTGGTGATATGAATGAAAAAGAAGTTGGCGCAGCCTTTGAAAGTTTTAAAGCTCTTGCCGACACAAAGAAACGTGTTACGGAGCATGACCTTTTGGCCTTATTATCAGATCAGGTTTCTTCCGGAGCTGTAGTCGGATCACAACGATTTAATTTGCAATCAATTCAGGTCGTCTCTGGTACTCATGATATGTCGACTGCAACAGTTAAGTTGCTAGATGTTCCAGAAAATAAGGAACTAATTGATGCTGCCATTGGACGTTCTGGACCAATTATGGCAGTATTTGGAGCCATCCAACGCTTAATACAACGAAAAATACGTTTATTGCATTATGAAGTTCGTGCCGTTTCAGAGGGAATGGATGCTTTGGGAAAAGTTATTGTTAAGATTACCGAAGATGTTGATATTTCTTTAGCAGATAATGGCTCTCCCGAAGTTGAGACTCCAATTGATTCAAGAGTACTGACTAAAAGTACATATCATGGTCATGGTACGGATGTAGATATAGTTACAGCAAGTGCAAAGGCTTATATAAATGCAATTAACAGGTTGATTGAAGAGGAACAATATTCTAAAACTGGATTAGGGAGAAGTTTGTTGCCTGAGAGACGTGCAGAAATATAAGTAATCTTGTTCTTACCTTTATTACCTTTGGTATATCTTAAAATTAAATAGCAATTTTTACCATGTCAAATAAATATATATATATGTAAAAAATTTTTATTTTCATAGTTTTTATTTAACATATATATTTAATTTTTTATGTATCCTCAGTGCATAATGTTACGATGCTTTATAATAATAATATTTTTGCATTCAAAATACAAGTGGCGAATAGGATCTGCGTCTCGTAATTTATTTTAAATGTATCGTAAATTCAAAACGGTTGGGGTGATTGGTGTCAATGTGTTAATTTAATTGTGCATGACTAATCTTTCTTGATCGTTATCCAAAAACCAATTTGATTAAGAGTTTCGAAGTTTATAAAACGAAAAACAATTTAGTTATAACAAGACAAAAGATTATTATTATTTGAAATTAAATAATTTGTTCAATTTATTATATAAAAATTGCAGTACTCTCGATATACCGAAGCTTTCGTTCAGAGTCAAGAGTCGACTGTAGTTTGTTATAAAGTTCATTGATTTCGACTTCATTGATCTTTTTTAGAGTCATTTTGTTTACCTCTCCATGTTTTCATTCCATCATTAGCCCCAGAAAACTTGACAAAAATTATAAAACAGAGATATAAGTTTGTCATTCAAATTATTTGGAATAATGATAAAATAGTATATATACCTTGTGAACGAGATCCTGTATGAATGATGGAAGGAATCTCAATAAAGGCATCAAATAAACAAAGTAAGGTTTGAAGATGACATGTCCTTCATTTTTATCTAACGCAGTAATGATAGGTTTTACCACATCTAATGGTGCTAAACGAGGCGTAATAAACGGAAACGGAAATTCGACTCCATCAAATAGTCCGGTATCTATTTCACCAGGACATAAAAGAGTTGTGCGAACTTGTTTGGCATTGTATCTTTAATTTTTAAAAAAATAAAATATCGTTTTTAATAAAAAGAGAAACATTATATCTTTAAAAACATTTAATATAAAGATTACCGTGTATCCAATTCATAACGAAGTGATTCGTGAAAACTAATCAAAGCAGCTTTACTTGCACAATAATCGGCTTTAGTAAAATTTCAAAAAAAATTAATGAATTGCTAATTTATAGTTCAAGTTGAAAAGGTTAAAAAAAAATTGAAATCCTTGGCTCACCCAATTGAGGCAATCCACTAAATCCAATTGAAGATGCTACCGTTACCTTTGAAATAATTGAGTTGAAAAAATTTTGAATTTAAACAGAAAACGTCTTAAATAAACTTTGATTAATTAAATATTTACAATATGACCGTGATTATTCTCAATCATATCCGGTAAAAAAACTTTTGTGGTCCAAAAAGAAGATAGCAAGTTTGTATTTATAGTACTAAACAAATAAAAAAAAAAAAAAGGTGAGATTAAGATTAACCACCATAAATCTAATTTAGATCATGAATTCTAAAAAAAAACTTACTCCGTGATATCGCGTACTGATCCTTCAAGAATGGTTTTCCCTCTAACGATGGCTGCATTGTTTACAAGTATTGTTGGGTTGCCAAACTTTAAGGTGTAAAAATATTAAATAAATAAATAAATACATTCATTATATGAGAACTTGATGAATTTACCTCTTCTATTATTTCTTTACCAACGCGCTGAACCTCTTCATAATTTGATACATCACATTTAAAGTATTCAATATTAACTAATTAATTAAAATCAAGAATATTTAGCACAATTATAGTTTTCATCTCATAACCAATTAAATAAATCATACCATGCTCATTCTCAGGAGGTTTAACGTCTAATATGATCACCGTCACGTTTCTGATCGCCAATGTTTCGGCTAAAAGACCACCAACGCCACCAGAGCCTCCAGTCACAACCACTATCTCGTCATCCCAGTTAATTTTGGTACTCTTCAAGCCGTTTCTACTCTTTAAACTTAAATAACCCAAAAACCAGAAGAAACACACAATGCCCGCGTATAAACTACTCCATAAAAATTCTGAAGTAGTGAACCCATAGCCTTGAGCGTATAGATACGGAAGGAATATAAGAACAAATGAGGGATGAAAAAATGAGAGAGATAAAATGCGAATGAAAAAATCTATAGAAAGAATCATTTACAATATAATATAATCTTATCTTTATATTTATTTTATTTCTGGAGATCGTATCGAAAATAACAAAGTAATAATAAATAAATAAAAAAAAGTTTACAAACAAACAAGCTGCTTAGAATAACAATAATAAAGTTTATAAATAATCGTCTGGCTATAGTCGGAATGGCAAGAAATATTTGATTTCGAAACTAACATTTCTATTTCTTTTATTAAAATAAGTTTGAAAGTTACACGGCATAAATTAATTGATTAATTTGATAATTCCAAGCGAAATTGACGCGAAATACGTAACATTTATTTGATTATCAACTGCATTTATAATTACTTCAACATCTGCTTTTTCTTTCTTTTTGATTTTCACATTCTACACCAATGTTGAAGTATATTAATCAAGTTGACATCAAATTTGCTCCCTTTTCACCGTCGGCCAAGTCTTCAAGGTAAACAAATTGAATGAATATCTGTTTCTTACAAATTCTTATTAATTTTTTTTTTTTTTCCTTTATTTTTTTCATAATAGACTTTTCCTTGCAAGAGTTATGACAGACAAGGCCCGTCTTGCAAATCCGGGCGCTACCATTAATACAACAGTCCTTTCCGATCCGAACCAGGATCCAACCATTAACATAATCTATCGTGTGTAGTATATCTCGTTGATCCTTCTAATTTTTTAGCTCTTTGCTTTATAATAATAACCAATAAATTACAATAGGCGACGGGAAAAAGCTTACTCTTCGACCAGGTAACAAGAATATTGACGAGTAAGTAGGAGAGACCTCATTTCAGTTTCAATTACAAAGAAAAAAAATAAAAATCATTTAATAACGTAATGATGTTTACACAAGAGTTTTGTATGTTGTAAATAAACATTTGCGAAGATTAAAAGAGGAGGAAGATTTTGCCGCTTAATCCAAGAGGATATAAATCATAAACTCAAAGAACAGGTATTTCATTTTATTTATTCGTGTTTTCTAAGGTCGCAATTTATTATTGCATTGCAATTATCCGTAAATATTAACACTATTAAGTTACATTATTATTCGAAAAGGATTATTTATGCTTTTACAGCAAATTTTCGTTGAGGAAAATGAATGGCCTTTTTATGAGCACTAGAATAATTAAATTTGAATATGATTTTAATTAATATAATAACGTGTGAAGCGTTCATTTTTATAACTTCAAAGAATAAAATTTACCGCAGAGTCGTCTTTTTGGCCTCATTCTACAAAAAAGAAATAAAAAGAGATCAATAAGTTAATCAAACAAATTAACCATTGAACATGATAAATTCTTACTTTTGACAAACGACGACGAATAGCACGAGTTTTTTTCGGTCGAAGATCTGTGGGCTTGTATTTTTTGCCTCTATAGAGCTTGCGAAGTTCGGTTCGTTGCTTCTGTGAGATTACAGTGTTAACACGTGCAATAGACTTGCGGACCTCGCGCCTATGTTTTAAAGTATCATCAACCAATTAATTTTTTTTTTTCTTAATAATCAAGTAGCTTTCTTCATCTACTGTCTACCTACAGTTTTGTTAACTTTGATGCTGCACCACCAGCGATTTTTTGAACCTTTAAGCTGACAAGTTCTTTCTTAAGATCTTCAAGTTGTTTGTCAAGTTCGGATTTGGTCTTTTCGCGAATCTCGTGAGCTTTGACAGAAGTAGCCTATTGAAATAAATCAATAATTAAATATTAGTTTCTGTTTAGGTTCGATATGTAATGATGTTTGAAATTTTGAACTCGGCCATGATTTGAAAATTTTCTAAATCAATCAATCAAAGGATTTATTCCTTTCAAACTTTTATTTAAATGCTAGTATTGTATTATTTAATATTTATCCATGAAAGTATATAATATTGATTGAAGATTACAAACGGATGGTAACTATTCCACTCACCATTATAAAATAACTTTAATTTATCTTTGTTGCGAGACGTTCTCGTTAAAAATTTATTTTGATCTTGATTAGAATATCCGAATGATGATAGGTCACGAGTAATTATAAGTCCTTTCTATTTATGGCAAATCATTGGAATATCCTAAATCTTGTTCACTCATACCTCGATATCTCGATATATGTACATTTTATCTTTGATCAAAATTTTGTATCGTCTTAATTTTTTTTTCCTCCTTCGAAATGTCGCTTGCCTCATTCACTAGAAATAGATTTTCTCTAGCTCTCAAACAAAACAAGTTGTCTTTTAGTGGCAGAATTGCAAGACCAAAGTATGTAATAATTTTGCTTTCGCATAACTTTTGTTATTGGGTACTTACTAAAAATAACATTTATTGTAAAAAAGGGCCTTTCAACAAGCTATTTTCTCTCGTTATGCTACTTCTATACCGTCCCTTAACTCATTGACCGAAGAAGAAGAAAGTATTCGTGATTTGGGTAAATTAATTATTCCTTTTTTGCTAACCTTTAAAAAACAACGCATTAACTTTTCTTTTTAATGAAAAGCTGCACGTTTTACGCAAGATAAAGTAAAACCTCTTGTGCAAAAAATGGACGAGGACGAAAGACTTGATCCCTCAATTATTAAAGGCCTTTTTGAGCTAGGGGTTCGTTTATGAATCATTATTGTTATTGTAGTACCTAGAACGTAAACAACCTTTAGTCTAATATAATTTTTTCAGTTCATGGGAGTAGAAACAGAACACGAATATGACGGTACTGGTGCTTCATTTTTGTCTGCTATATTGGTTATTGAAGGTATTTCACTAGATAAATTTAAAGTTTATTTTCAACAAATTTCGAAAATTTGTAACATTATTATTTTTTTTTTTTTTTTATATACAAAAAGAACTTGCAAAAGTAGATCCTTCTGTTAGTGTTGCATGTGATGTCCAGGTTGGTTTAAAATCAATTATAATATACCGAATATCTAGCCTGACCAAATATTGTTAAAAAAAAAAAATTTCCTCGAAATTTCTAGAATACACTAGTTAATACATTATTTCGCAAGTATGGTAATGACTTTGTGAAAAAAAAATATTTGCCTCAACTTGTATCTGAAAAGGTAACGAACAATTCTTGAGGGATTTGTTATGAAAATTTTCATTCGTAATTTAAATGTAATTTATTCGAACTAAAATCTTAGGTTGGTTGCTTTTGTTTATCCGAAGCCGGAGCTGGCAGTGATGCGTTCGCGTTAAAAACTCGCGCTGAGAAGAATGGAGGACATTTCATTATCAACGGTACAAAGGCGTGGATCACTAATTCTGCCGAAGCTGAAATTTTTTTGGTTTTTGCCAATTTAGGTAAAATTTCAGAATATTTCTGTTTTGTTTAATGGCTTAATCGAAATTTACGCGTGACGTTTAATTAGACCCTTCAAAGGGATACAAGGGAATTTCATGTTTCGTTGTTGAGAAAGGCATGGGAGTCGAGATCGCAAAGAAGGAATCAAAGGTTCATTGCAATTTCATATACATATAAATTATATATGACGTGTATATAATTCACTAATCTAATTAATTTTTTTTTTTTTAGCTCGGTATTAGAGCTTCTTCGACCTGTTCATTGAATTTTGATAATGTCAAGGTAATAGGATGATAAAAAAGAAATCCTAACCAAACAATTTTAATTTAGTCTTTATTTCAATGACAAAATCTAGGTGCCAGAAGAAAATGTATTGGGGGAATTATTCAAAGGTAGTACTTTTACGATATTATTATATTTTCGTTTTTCAACTTATAATAATAACATCTTGTCACAATCATAAAGGTTATAAATATGCGATTGAGATTCTTAACGAAGGGCGTATCGGTATAGCCGCTCAAATGATAGGATTATCTCAAGGGGTATATGATCAAGCATTAAGTTATATGTTTCAAAGGAAGGCATTTAATAAATTAATCGGAGAATTCCAGGTAAGCTTTAATATTTGTAAATTATTTTATTAATGATATGATCAAGAAAATAATGTGATTCATTTTAAAGGGCATGCAACATCAATATGCTCAAGGTAAGAAATTTACACACAGATAAGTGGGTACAATCAACTAGTTATCTGATATAATTTATATTACATTACAGTGGCCACGGAAATAGAAGCTGCCAGATTACTAACTTATAATGCGGCTAGGTTGAAAGAAGAAGGAAAAGATTTTATTAAAGAAGCAGCTATGGCAAAATTATATTCATCTCAAGTTGCTGAAAGGACCGCATCCAAGGCTATTGAATGGATGGGTGGTGTTGGTTTTACGAGAGAATTCCCAGTTGAAAAATATTACAGGGATGCGAAAATCGGTTCCATTTATGAGGGCACTTCCAATATGCAATTGACGACTATTGCGAAGTTAATAGCCCGTAATTTTAAATAAATTATTTTCAAAATTTTGTATTTAAAATTCTATTATATAATAATAATAATAATAATAAAAAAAAAAAACTGTAAAAATAAGATTTAAGATTATCATATTAATTAATAGAAACTTTTTGATCTTTTTCAGCACTATTAACAATTTCTAACTTGCTCAATCTCTCAACAACGTAATTTGGATCAAACCATCCATAATAAATATTCACAGTTTTCAAAATATAAATTACTTTTTGATTTTCACTAATAATGGTATCATTAATTGTACCATGATAATCCACTTGCGAGGAATAAACTAGAATTCTATTCATACAATCACGTAAATAGGCGAAATGAGTTTCAACATCGGAAGAGGATTGTTCGGATTTTTTAAGGGAGACTATGTAGCGTGTTTTTGCATTCGTATAATTAACTTCATCAGTATATTCTGGTGGACATGTTATGGACAGAACAGAAGTGGTAAGGATTGTGAATAAAAGAACAGAGAAAAAGAATTGTGAGAGACTGTGTGATTTCATTTTCGAAAATTTCTTTGAAGGGAAAAGGGAATAAATGAATTATGTTCATACGAACGAATCGGGATTGTATTTTTACCTTTTCGTGTGTAACAAAAGGAAAATGGCGGGATCAAAAGATCTACAACGCATAATATAATTTTTAGCGCTTTAAAAACTTAATTGCTTGCATATGAAAGGCGATTGTTTGTTAGTTTTAACCCACCCATTATTAGTAGAAAGAAAGCATGCCATCTCTTTCTTTTTTTAAATAAAAAAAATGTAATTACATCATGAATGATAATTTATTTGTATAAACAATGAAATAAAGTGATCAAACTTTTGTATCATTTTTATCAGAAAGTAACCGTCATCTAGATGACATATCGACATAATAAAATCGTGAAAAGTCGTGAAAATAAGTAAAGGACGTAATGTTTTCGTGATCATGACATATTGAACATTTGTTTCTTCTCATTTCAATGAGATTGGGCAATTAATATAAATAACCCACCGGAGAATAATATCTTTTCACTCCACAAACAACCAAAAAAAAAAATATATATATATATCTAAAGCTTTACCCAAACCTTTATAAAAATTTTATCCAATTTCTTTTTTATTAAAAAATAAAAATGCCCGTTGATAAATCCGGAGAAGAAATTTCACCTGTCGTCAGCTTGGACGACCTTAAGGTCGGCCAACGAGTTCTTTACCATCCAGTCGGAGGTTCTCAACAGACTACCGAAGGCGTTATCAAGGAAATTATTACCGAACCTGAAGTAAGAGAATGATAATTAATCTTGTTCACTCTTCTTTAAAATGTCACTACATAAAATATGATCCTTGTCTATCAAGGTTGCGGGTCATAGGCAAGTTCAAGTGAAAGCGTCTGAAACTGATCCAAGGATCTTGATTGAGAATTCAAACACCCATAAAGTAAAGGATTTATTAATTTATTCACGTTCATAAATAAATATATAAAAATATTTTTTCAAATGTGAAAGAACTCAATTTAATTTAAATTTTTTTTTTCCTGTATGTTAGGAAACAGGCAAGGATATAATTTAAAACGAATTCGTTCTTTTATTAACGATTTTATTTCTCATATAATGATTACATGTTTGATTTTTTGAACTTTTAACCAAATGGCAGCTTACAAGCTTGTGAATATTGAAAAGATCCTCGAGTAAATAAAGTAAATTAACGCAAGCCGAATATGACGATCACCTAATCAAAGTACGCGTCGATTTCAAGAAATTTCTTATTTTTTTTTTTTTCCTTTTCTCTACACATGTTTTTTGTTTTCTGATTACGAAATAAAGATCTTTGTTTTAAAAATCATAAAAAGTCTCTTTCACGCGTGTGTGGTAGCCAAATCAATCAATGCTCATCACCTGCTAAGAAGAATTTGGTTAAAAGTTCTAGTTGTATGATGAATGATTTATAAATTATGTAATTATGCGTCATCTGATTTTTAGTCTCGAATTATTTTGCCCGTCAAAAATTAAATTTTAGGATATCATCATAGTGTTGTTATCCAAAAGTGGGAGGGAATTTAAGTATATAAGAGGGGAGTTTTAACAACGACCAAAAAAAAAAAAAATAAAAATAAAAATAAATTTTCAGATCAATCCTTTCGGAAAAAAAAAAAAATTGTTTTAATCTTTATAAAAAGAATATGTCGACTCTATTTTTGAAATCGCGTCAATTGTTCGCAGGTTCATTTCTCATGCAAACTCGTCAATTCTCGTTCAAATTTTCACGAGTCCTTTCACCTCTTGGAAGGTAATATAAAAATAAAAAAAAAATTTAAAAGTAGCTTTGAAATAATTTTTTAATTATACGTGTTTATTTAGTCACATGTCTATTGATCCGGAAATTGTAAAGCAAGAAAAAGAAAAGGTCGTGAAGAAAGGTTAATACTTTAAAATTTAACAATAAAAAAAAAAAAAAAAAAAAACTCGATTTGGGGTAATAATTATTTTAAACAATTCAATTGATTAGAAAAAACGAGTACAATTAAATCAGCTCCAGGGTGGAGTGAAAATTTAGCATCCGAAAGCGAAGCAGCGGTAAGATTTACATCCAATCATAAAATCTTACGGCTTTTAAAAATCTCATCCCCTTTCTAATTAAATTAGGTCAAAGCGGAGAGAGATCATTCGGTTACCATCGAAGATTTGCAAAATCATTCGATTAATATTATTGAACAACATCATGGTGATAGACAAGAACAACCGCGACAAGAACAATAATAATTAGTTGTTTATAAACGAATTAACTCAACATTTTGTTACAATAAAATATATATGATAATTACAAATAAAATATGATCGTTAAAAAAGAGTTATTGTTTTTCCAAATTCATTAGAAATAATGTGTTTGTTTGCTTGCAGTTTATTGAACGCTGCATAAATAAAGAAACCTGTATTAGTCATTTAATCGGGTCAATCATCAAAAATTGGAAATTTGATGTGCGAAAAATATCTATTTAATTCATAAAAAAAAAAAAAAAAAAAAATTATTCCTTAAAAATGTCTACTCAAGGAACAAAAGAACAAGCTACAAAATGCTTTACAGACCTATTCCCCATTCTCACCGAAGAATTTTTGAAGGAAGCTCGTGCTAGAAATTTTCCTGAAGAATCTGTGGAATGGATTAAGAAGGCAAATAATTAATTTTAATTTTTTTGAACAAACTTTCGATTATTTATTAACTCGATATTAAATTAATAGAATTTTTATCATAATGTTCCCGGAGGTAAACCGAACTCTTTTGACGAATAATTTCGATAAGTCTTTTTTTTAATAATATAAAATAATTAGGAAAAATGAATAGAGGATTATCGGTTGTTGATACACTCAAAATATTAAAGAATGATCAATTGACCGAAGAAGAACTTTTTAAGTCTCGAGTTTTGGGATGGTGCGTCGAGTTTGTATGTATCATATAATTATATCATTATTGCGTCATTATATCAATTAATGATGTTATTCATAGCTCCAAGCGTACTTTCTCGTTTCCGATGACATCATGGATGCATCGATCACACGTCGTGGAAATCCATGTTGGTACAAAATGGTAAACATTCATAATTTTGTTTGTTTTTAAATTTTTGGAAAATAGAATTTAATTGTTTCTCGTGAAAAAAAAAAAAAAAAAACTTTATTATAGGAAGGTGTTGGTATGATTGCGATTAATGACGCATTCATATTGAAGTCTGCTATTTATTTTTTTTTGAAAAAGTATTTTCGCCAAGAGCCATATTACATTGATTTGGTTGAATTGTTTCATGAGGTGAATGCAAAGAGGAAAATCAATTTATTTTATTTTAATGATCTTATTCTAAACCTCTTTGATAATTTGTATGCTTGATAGATCACATTAGAAACTGAATTCGGACAGCTTTTGGATTTAATAACTGCACCCGAAGACAATGTTGATTTGAATAGATTTTCAATTGAAAAGTAGGTATTACATATTGTGTGATATTGTTTACATTTCTTATAATTTACCATTATTCATTGATTTTAGATACCACCTCATTGTACTCTATAAAACGGCTTTTTATTCATTTTACCTTCCAGTTGCGCTTGCAATGCACATGGTACGTTATTATTGATATAGTTAGAACATGATACGTAAGTATAACCTGTAAAACCCGTTATTTTCCTTAGGCTGGAATTAAAAAGGAACTGGCCTTCCAGCAGGCAAAGAAAATTTTGTTACCATTGGGCGAATATTTTCAAATTCAAGTAAGTAGAATCGAGACGCGATGGTTTTTTTTTTTTTTTTTTTTGATCCTAATACTTTAACGATTTTGGGTAGGATGATTACCTTGATTGCTACGGAGACCCACAAGTTATTGGAAAGATCGGAACTGATATCCAAGATAATAAATGTTCTTGGTTAATGAATAAAGCATTAACAAAAGTATCTCCTGAACAACGTAAATTATTAGATGTGAGTAAAGAATAAACTAATCATTATCATTATCGTTCAAAGATTTAATTTTTTTTATTATTCTATAATTTAGGAAAATTATGGAAAGAAAAATCCAGATAATGTTGCCATTATTAAACAAATTTATAAGGAACTAGAACTTGAGAAATTATATAAAGAATATGAGGAACAATCTTATAAAAAATTAAACGATTGTATTTCACAATTAGATGATTCTCTTGTTAAACGTAAAGTATTTATTACTTTTATGAATAAGATTTATAAAAGAACTAAATAGATTGATTAATCTAAAGCTGAATAATTTTTTAATGATTTAATTTATGAAATAATAAAAAGCTTTATGAATTGAATCTTTTGATTATTTTTAAACTTAATTTATTATTGCATTCATCATTAAAACCCACGATATTAATATTTAAATTCATGTTGAATGGATGATTGCAAACTTTATTGTCATTTTCGAATTGCCAATCTAATAAAAGGCAAAAGTACAACTTTTACTTGTTGCATGGAACTATATTTTTACAAAGTTAGTGAAAATATCAAATTTTTAAGAATCCACACTTCTTGGGTTGTGGTGAATGATGTTATATATAATAATTAAGTGAATTGGAATATTCAAGGGAAAGGATTTGTAAAAGGACCCAAAACTTATCTCGAGCGAAGTGATGTCTATTGATGAACAATTTTGGAAGATGCCGTTTCGTACATTGGGTTAAGCACGTTTCTGTGAATACTTTTAATCCACTTTCTTATCTGATTAAGAAAACCCATAACGAATTCTGGATCATTTTCCAACAGATTTTTTTTCAAAAAAAGGTCAAACTGGGATCTCATCTAGTAACGCTTCTGAAATGAAAACCCCCACCCCCATTGTTTAAATTTTTTTGACAGGTGTTTAATTAATCTGCCAAAAATTATCAAAATCTCCCATTCATTAGTCCGGAACGAAGTGAAGGACTATATATTCTATGCAAAGTGTCCCGATGTCCGCCCGCTCAATAATTGGTTCGATGCTGATTGGCTTTTGTAATTGCACAAAAGTCTAGATAAAGCAAATACCGGTGTGAATTTTTTTTAGTTAAGATCGTTCCGGGCTTAACAATGGTTCCCGTTTCCTAGTCTACCTTTTTTCTCGTAAAATGAACGACGAATCATCTCCTGCTACGGTAATGCAACTCACTCCTATTTACAAGTAACCCCCAGAATTAATTACTCCTCTAGAAACTAGAGGGAATGTTGCGCCAAGAGTGCGGACGGATCGTCCAAGGAATAATTTTCGGATTGTTTCATCCATTTGGAAATTTTTTTACTCTCTTGAGGTTATTGAGATGACGAATGACGATGATGTTTTTTTGTTTCCGATCCCATCTTTAGGTAGATTGGATTCAGTAGGTCACTCAGTCATTCAATACGGGAAACTGGAAAGAATGGATGTTTGAAAAACCTAATCATTAACTCGGGCGACATGTCTTAATAGGGTAGCATCCAGCCAAGCCAAGTATAGAAACTAATTATCTCTCACTTAATCTTGGTGAACCTTCTTTTTTCCATAAATTTCAATCTAAACGAAATTAGTTTTTACCAAAAATAAAAATGGCCAAATTTTTAGATAATGCAATTTGAAACCGTAGAGTAGCAACAATATATCGATGAATCTTACCTAGAGATTCTACTATATCGATACTTAAAATGCTCGACCAAGTTAGATAACACCAAAAGTAACTGCAAGGGTTCGATCGTTTGATGGCCAAGAAGAATCACGAGATTATAAAGGTTCGTTACTAACAACAAGAGAGATATTAATAGGTAAGATTAAACGATAATCATAGATGATTAACTTTACGTAAATAATTAACATCAGTTAAGCATGAATGGTAAAAGATAAGGTTATCAACAAGCAAGAAATGACTTCTTTTCTGACTCGTCATCTTGTTCATCAGTTGCAAAAATAAATTCATTCATTTAAAAAAAGTAAACATACCGAAAGCACTGTATCTATGTTACTGTAACCTTTGAAAACTTTTGATTCCAAAGCTCGAACTGTGTTAAGATAAGAAAAGAAGAAAAATTGATAAGAATATAATATATTTTATATCATTCATTTTCATTATCATTAAGATGAATTTCTTTTTTTTTTTTTTTTTTTTTTTGCTCAGTCCAATTATGGTGCAAAATTTTATCAACACAAATTTTCAGCCGGTAATTCCAGCTTTTATTGCATTATTCATCCTTGCAAAAAAAAAAAACACCTCACGTTCTCTATCCCAATATTTAAATAATGATACGTTACCTTTCATGTTTATTTCCGCCAAAACCTTTGTTTATATTACAAAACAGAGAGAGAGATGATTAGTATTGAATTGGAACAATTTTTCTTATCACTTTTATGACCTCATTTGTTTTGATACTATCAGTTTATGCACCTTATAATCATTGATTTATTCCTCAGAAACTCTAGTTTGATTTTTTAATGTACAAGGTCATCATATGAAAAAATTTTTTTTTTGTTTTTGTCTTTTTATTTTCTTGAATATACGATATTAAAAAACTACATACCCTTCATTTCATCACAACTGATAGTAAAGATGTAAGGATTGGATAATTGCATTGGAAAGGTTCATGATATGGTTATTTAAAAAATAAGGATGGGATTAAATATATATATTTTTTCTTGATTTTATATCGTTGATCAGCTGGTCAATTGACCAATCATAGCCTTAATTCACAAAAAGTCTCGACCAATATTAAATAATATATAATTGATACAAAATTACGAAAATGTTAAGAACTTTTGATACCAAAAAAGAATCTTTCCAATCAATGGATTATTACCAAACAATTACGGACAATTATAATTTTCCTAAATTCCGAAAAAATTTCAAAAGTTGGGAAACGTAAACTCACGTCAAAGGTGACAAAATCAAAATGGGTAGTACCTTTAAAAAAGTAAGAAATTGGAATTTATTCATTGAGATTCATGCCGAATTCAACAGGTATCAAAATCCTTTTGATACAAGGAAAAATGAAGCAAAACTTTTTAATATCATGTTTTTTTAAAAAAACGAACAAGGTACAGTAAAGATTAATTATTTTTTTTAACCCATCAGAAAAACAAAATGAGCTATGAGATTAGGAATGAATTTTTTTTTATTTCGAATATAACGTGACGTTTGTCATCATTGGTTGTCGTACCCTGTAGGATTTGTGTTTATTTGCATTTTCGAACTAAAAAAAAAAAAAGAAAATATTTGGTTTCAAGGTTTCAAGCATGCAGATCTGGCCAATCAACTTCGGACCAATTAACTGTGCCAAATCATCATCATCTGTACCAAGATGATCTTTTTTTTTTGGTTCAATCAATCAGAAAGCCAAGAAACAATTTTTTTTTTTTCGCGTGAGATGCAGATCCGATTTTCAATGGACACTGCGTTAAGATTTTAATAATCCCTGCAGGATCGAGAAACAACAACAAAAAAAAAAAAAAAAAAAAAAAATATTAAATAAATGGATATCACGAGACAATCTCCATCGATAAGGCATTTTTTAAATCTCTTTTTTAATTTGTTTATTAAACAAAAATGATTTCCCAAAACTCGATATTTTTTTTGTTTATGTTGTTAATTTCTAAAAAGAAAAATAAAAATAAAAATAAATACAAACAAAAAGTGCTAATTCCGGCCGGATTAGCTATTTACATATATTCTAATTTATAATTCTTACAAATATTTATCTTAAATGGTGGAACGAAAAGGCATATAAAAGCTGATCTAATAAAAGAAATCTTTTTTTTTTTTTAACTTAGTAAAAGAGTCGACTCTAATGTTTGTAACGGATCATGATTTGTATGGATACAACGATACAACTGTTATCGAAAAAAAAATTTAAAAAAGTAAAATGAAATAAGTCTACCTTTTTTTTTGTCCAACTCTGGGTAAGACTTTGCGAAACCCGTACGATATAAAATAATACGAATCGAATAATAAAAAAATATAAAAAAAAATATAAAGCGCCAAAAGTTCGCAGAATAATAACAATCACGATCGAAAAGATAATTGATGTATCTCAAGGAAAAGAAAAAAATTATTTTGAATACTACAAAAGAGCTAGTAATAGCAACACCACATAAATTTTTTCTATTCGATGATTTCATCAAAATGAGTGCAACTATTTGAGTGAGGGCGGTCTAATTATTTAATATCTGAAATCTAATTTTGACAATGTTCGTTTTAAATCACTTTTTAATTCATTATTTACATTTTAAATGTCCAGCATATACAACTAAAACGACGTGAATAGAAAAAGAAAAAATGTTTTTTTTTTGATTTTTTGATGTTTTTTTTTTTTTTTTTGATTTTTTTTTTTATGTATAAAAAATAAAATGTCCGTATATTGGGGGATCGACCAATTCGCGTAGGTTGTTGGCATTTGATCCCGAGATGACGAGATGACGAAGAATCGGATGAAAGGTAAAAGGGAATCCGTAAGAAGAAACAAATCCAATGGAATCACGCGATTTTTGCAGGGAAGGCTTACATCAAACGGTTTACGATACCGAGAGCGAGAAGAAAGCCTGATTGATGACAATAGTTCCAGACTATTTTTGTTAAGGGAGAGTGATACCACGATTCATCCCGGACAATTTTTTTTCTTACGGAATATGGAAGTTGATATTGGAAAGGAAGCGTAAAACTTTATGAAGGGACCAAAAACATTTCAAACTTCAGCTTCTTAAATATAAATAATTTATGTCTGTGCTGTAATAGGTAAACAACCAATAGAATAAAAAAAAAAAAAATTCCAATTTTCGTGTCACTTAAAATTAATAACGATATTTAAACCCCTACTTTGTGATTTAAAATTTAAAATATTAAAATATATAATAAGTTTTTTTTTTTTTTTTGTTTAAAAAAAGAATAAAATAAAAAAAAATAAAATACCGCAATGCATTCCAAAAAAAGAACCCCATACAATTAAAATAGTTAAATTAGTGATTAAAGTTCATTTAAATGAATTTGTAACACGAATAATTCTTTTAACCGGTACTTTCTCTTCATCCAGTGAATCACAAAACGTTCTAAATATCAAATTCTAAGATTTACATGAGGCAAAAACACGCGATTTCTGTTTTCCTTATCATATGCCGTGTGTCGCTCCCCCACAAATCTTTGTTTTGTCGACCTTGTGATAGAATGAATTGAAAGAATAAGTTTGATCCGGTTTTTTTTTTTTTTGATGAATCATTCTTAATCATTAGGTAAGTAATCCTTTGTACGATTTCTTTTGTTCGCTTGGCAAGTTCACTTGGCAACAACGCTTTTTTTTTTTTTGACGTTGTATCACAACTGTTTGTTTGTAACATAATAGCACGGGGCTTCCTTGAAATGTCAAACGACGCGGCTTTTAATTTAATTTGTCTCATATTTGAACTTCGATAATTCTCCGAATTTATTTTATTTTTTTTTTTATATATATATATTTATTTAAAAAGATCTTTATTGGTTCCGCAAAATATTTAATTAAAACTTTAAATTTTTGCCAAATGTCATACTTATGCTCCTTATCTTTTTTTTTTTTTTTTTTTTTAATTCTATGATAAGAAACCTTCTACCGTGGCGAAAACCATCTTTGTAATAAAACCTTACGCCCATGAGCGACCGCATGACAACAAATTGATGCATATCACTCCATACGGTAAATCAAGCACGCATCGATAAGAAAAAAAAATGGTGATTCCTTTTAGTCTTGAAAAATGCGTTCATCGGTTTGACAAGAAAAATGTTTGTTGACATAATATACGTATGACATTTTATTGTTGGGCTCATTGTTCTCTGCAGTTTCTAAAACAAAAGTTAGCCATTGTACAATCAATAGTTCCTGTGAGTGATTTATGGTGGGGTGGGAAGAATTTTTAGTTGGCGGGTTTCATTTTATCAAATCCATTTTTTATTTAATCGAAGAAAAAATTTCTGAGAATTGATCATCAACTCCCAGACACTCACAGGTTTTCCCTTCGTGAAACTCAAAATTAAGGTTTCTTCTTATTATTGTCAGATTGCATCTTTTCCCTTTAATTGGCTCAAAAATCTCTTTGAATGAAAGAAAATTGTCCGAGCAATAATATATATATATATATATATCTATATATATTTAAATATGAAATGTTTGTTTTCTCTTATGTGATTACGAAGATACGCGGTTTTCCTCAAAATCAAAGCAGCAAAGCATCGAGTAGGTCATATAAAATAAAAAAAATAACAATCATAATTATTATACCGATAATAATCAAATTTCATAATCAATTGTGATTTTGTGAAAACAAATAAAAACATTTAACTTGAAAAGCTAAAAAAAAAAAACGAATTTATACTTGTATAAAATTAAGGTTCGATTTTTCTTTTTTCTTCGACTTGTACCCCTTGATTAACAATCTAAACCTCTAAAATCGACACAAGGGACGCGACATAAACTCGCATAACACCCACCTTTTTTTGCATTTATTGGCTCACACCGGAAATCAGCTGATTGGCAAATAAAATTCATTAACCATTTGCGTTTAAAGATATCACGTTAAAAATTTAAGATTTCAAGTCTTAAATGTATCGAATTTGTAAGAGTGTTTCGTTGAATAAACTGATCACGCAATTTCATGTGAAATCAGATACCTTGGACTAAATAATACTCAAGTTCTTTCTTCCAATCAATGAACTTTTTGAACCGATTGTATTGAGAAAAAAAAATAATTTAAAATAAGTAAACATCACATCTAAACATACATATACGTATACATATATATACATACATGTGTGTGTATATATCTAATATTGTACATGGGACCACTAATAATGAAGGTGAATAATCAAATGATCACCGGATATATATATATAAATAATAATACCACAGTATAGATAATCGGTGTTTGTAACGCGTTACCCTTTAGATTGCTAGTACTTTAATCTCTCCCTAATATTCGATTCTCGGAATAAATTCCGTGGTGCCGGTGATTATTTAGCAATATTTTTCTCTTTTTTTTTTTTTTGTTTTTGTTTTTGATTTAAATTGAGGATAGTGAGAAAGGGCGATGATAAGAGTCTTCATATAAGGTTAACAAGGAGTTATTGGTAAAATGTGAGAGATACTGTATATTGAGAAACAATTAATACTTAAATATTCACGCCAAAATAAATAAAGTTTCGAGGAGCAATGCAAAATCAAGTTTTTGACAATACATAAATTTATGAATCATTTTTTAAATTTTACACAAAAAAAAAAAAAAAAAATAATAATTGGGGAATTTTTGAGAAAATAGGCTGAGATGACGATTTTTTCCTGAAATGATCGACTATAAGTTCGACTATATGTTACATGTTTAATATCGGGGGTGTCCCCTACCTAAATAGGTTAGGATAACGCCTCAGGTCTTTGGAGTCACCAAACAACAATAACATAAGTTTGACATCAATCAAAATTGTCAAGCAGATCATTGCCGTCTCAAAAAGTTGATTTAGAAATACTTAATAATTCACAACCGGTTCGTGCAGCAAAAATTTAATTAAATTTGCATTTGCATCGTGTCACCGCGTTACGCCATTTTCATTTGTCTAAGCGGAAAATTCTTTGATCGCCCTGAAAAACTTTGAACGACCGATATCACGTCTACTTTACAGTTTTTTTGAGTTTTCAACTTTTCTTTTTTCTTTTTGTCTATAGGATTTTTGATATGAGAAGATATACGCATCGTGTAAATTCTTTTTTTCCCCGCCTTTTTTTTTATCAAACGATTAAAATTTCCAGCTAAATTTATTAATTAGAGACGTGTGAAATCTTCAAGTTGGGAACCGAACAACCACCATCTTCATTCCTCCCATCCCCATTTTTTTACCAAACCGAGAAACGTTTGAAAATCATATTACATCACGATTCTTCCTTGAATTAAGAGATTACAATTTGGTATCAAATAGCAATCCATTTATCTTCATTTATAAATGTCATTTGATCGCTTTGAAAAGTTTCCGGTTAGTCACACCCAGTTGCATACTTTTGCTAATACGATATTTTCAAATATCCGACCTACGACCGATTTAGGTTGAAACAACTTTCGCTCTTTTCTCTTCGTCGTACCTAAATCAAAAGAAAGGAGAAGACAAAAGAAAGATTGTCTTTTGCGTGCGAATAGATGATGTAGGCAAATACCTTTTTTATTTGATCCAATTTAAAACGTTCATATGAAAATTAATCTCGTTCCGGGAGATGGGTGACTAATCATTTAACTCGATTACTAGAATTCTGCATGCCCGTTACATGCCTGTGCCTTATAATAATTTTGGTCACAGGCACAGACACAAACATGGGCGCCCGGTGCTTGATAACAAAAATGCTGGGCACTTGGATGGACACTTGCACCAGCATTTGGCTTTTGACATGTTTACTATACATTCATTCGATTAGCAAACAAAACATTTCTTTCTTTCGGATGAGACAGATCGTTAAAAGGATTATATTTGTTTTCTCCGACTTTCTTCAAGACATGAATACATATTTATCCCACGTCAGTTTGCGAAACAGGTATTTAATTAGTAATTATCAATGATTCCCAAAATGTGAAGACGCAGACATTGAGTAATGATGGACCATCTCTAATGTCCGGTATAAAATAAACAGTAACCTGGCATGATGCCCGACATTGTCTCTTGCAGAACCCTAATCTATTTCGTTGGATATAAATATTAATGCACCTTAAAAAGTTTTCATTCATTCAAAAAAAAAGAAAAAAAAAATTACGCGATAATTAGGCTTTGAAAACAATGGGCATCCTCCTTTTATCATGACGATTGTTTCTTTTTATTTACTTTCATTATTGTCATTGAAGTTCAAATTCGGAATTTTGCGATCAAAAAACTCGCAAACAAAATTTATAAATAGTAAGTTACACGAATTGTATTGTACTGCGGTTGATAAGATAAATCGGATACTTTTTTTTTTTTTTTTTTTTTTTTTGTTTCTTACTAATTACTTTTTATAATTTTCCTAATCCCTCCGCGAGTATATTTATATAAAAAATGCCAAAAAGAGTAAATTATTCATTAATTCCTTTATGATTTTATGATTTTTAATTGTTTGTTGATGATTTACAAATCTCTCCAAAAAAAAAAAAAAAAAATTGTAGAAAAAGAGTAGAACTCATGTTAAGGTTGATGAAAGAACAGATAATCCTGATGGATCAAAAATACCAAAAAGTTTTGTATTTAAATCAGGCGACGTAGGAAAGACTGTTGAAGCATTAGTTAGAGATATGAGAAGAGTTATGGAACCACATACTGCAATACGTTTAAAAGTAATTATTCTCGGTATTATTTCGTTCCTTTTAATTAAAAGCATTCGCTTAACAAACAACAACCCTCTTTCATCTAAACTTATTAGGAACGAAAATCAAATCGATTAAAAGATTTCGTAGCGGTAGCGGGTCAATTGGGTGTAACACAATTTTTAATATTTACACGAACGGAGAATGGAACCAATTTTAGATTAACAAAAACTCCAAGAGGGCCAACCTTATGCTTTAGAGCATTAAAATATTCTTTAATCAGAGATGTTTTATCATCTCAAATTAGTCCAATAAGTTTTGGAACGGAATTCCTTACTTCTCCATTGGTGTGTAATTTAACTTTTTATTATTGCTAGTAATATAATTATTGGAGTGAAAGATTATTTAACAAATTTTTTTTTTTTCGTTTTAAGCTTGTATTAAATAACTTTGGTGGTGAAGAAAAACAAATGAAATTAATGACAACTATGTTTCAAAGCATGTTTCCTTCTATAAACGTCAACAAGGTAATTAATTTTTGTCTTGGGTTCCTAAATGTTGTAATAAAATTTTATCTTAAACCCCATTGATTTATAATAGGTTCAATTAGCGGAAGCCCGTAGAGTTGTATTGTTTAATTATAACAGTGACACGAATACGATAGATTTTAGGCATTACATTATAAGAGTGAAACCAATAGGAATTAGTAAAAGTGTACGAAGAATAATAAATTCTAATGTGCCGGATTTACACGAATATCATGATATTAGTGAATTCGTATTGAGGTGATCTATGAGTTTTATGAAATATCTATATATTAGGATTCTTATTTACCAATTTTCATTTTCATTTTTTTTTTTTTATTCATTTAGGGAAGGGCATTTTTCAGAAAGTGAAGCTGAAAGTGGATTTGAAACCACAGTAACATTGGCGCAAGATTTTGTCGGTAAGATTAATAAGAAAGCTGATCAACGTGCCATAAAGTTAGTTGAAGTCGGACCAAGAATGGAATTACAATTGGTTAAAATTCAAAGTGGTTTTTGTGATGGAGAAGTTTTATTTCATGAATTCTGTAAGTAATTTCTGATCATTTATTCCAAAAGTTAAAGATTTAATTAATTAACAAGAACAAATCCTGTTTTATTAGTTAAGAAAACGCCTGCAGAGATAAAAAAGATTGAACGTGAAAGACAACAAAAGAAACAACAAGCTGCTTTAAGACGAAAAGAACAAGAAAAAAATGTTGAAAGGAAGAAAGCAGAAAAAGAAGCCCATAGAATAGCCACGCAAAAAAATGGTAATTTGTCTTTCATAATTCAATTTAAAATTTTTTACTTTATTTTTAATGTGCTTGTTTTTAAAGGGAAAAAAATGGAAGTTGAAGATGAAGAAGATAGCGATGACATTGACAGTTCCGAGGAAGAGCAGCAACAGCAATCATCCGCAGATGAGATGGATAGCAATGATCTTGAACCAAGAATGCATGATGGAAATTTGTCAACAGAAGACGATGATGATGATGATGATGATGAAGATGAAGGTGACAATGATGATGATGGCGTGTTGTTTAAAGAGGATAATGATGATGATAATAATTTGGATGATGAATTTTCAGATTTTGAGAATTCTGAACATATTAAGATAGATAAAATGGAAAGTCAGGAAGAAGAAAGTGAAAATGAAAAAAATATCTCGGTTAAGAAGATAAAAAGTATAAAGCATAATTCCAATAATAATCGGAGGAAAAATAAAATCAAAAATGCATCTAAAGGCAAACCTAAATTTTCAATGAAAGTTGAGGTTTAAATAAAAAAAAAAGAAAAAGAATTTTATATTTTGCAAATTGACGCAGCTAGCAAATATAGTATGTAAATTTATCAATAAATTATTCATTCTCAAAATAAAATTTCAATATGTGATATGTGAACAATATCTGATATTATAAGTCATTAACACGTTTATTTCAATCACGAGAACATTTTTTACCGAAAAAAATGTTATTTTTATTCAATAGAGAAAAAATTCCATTTGTATTCATAAAATTTTCAAAAGCGAAATCAAAGTATTTTTTTTTTAAAAATTATTTTTGATTTTCCTTAATTGTCTTGCGAGCCTGGATCATTGTACTTTCGACAAGTAACTGTGCATAAAAACCTATACCTTTATAACGCCAATGACTTATGATTATGCAGACTTTATTAAATTTGACGCTACTCATAAAAATATTATATACTGCTTCTTCGGTAGTTATGATTTTCAGTTTTGTCGCCTGAATAACAAAATCGTTAAAGTTACATTTGTTACTTTTATTGTCTGATATATAATAGGTAATTAAATATAACACTTTCAAATAAATAACCTTTCTCTTTGAACCACCGAAATAATATGATTCCTTTATCCTGATGTTTTCGTTACCTGTAGGACCATCGAGAATTATGTCTTTATAATCATAGAAAAAATTACTCGCATCTTCGTGTTTAAGGAAATGTATATGAGCGTAGCTATATTAAATTAGAATCAATGGATGAATTTTTTCAAAAAGTCAACATAAATAACAGAAAAACTTACCCAACATGTGGTTTTTGTGTACATGTTCAAATGAAAGTTTTAGTGTCTCCCGTAACCATATTCTAAGGTATTCTCCCTCAAGGCCGTTAATATCTCCATATAACATAACTTACAAATCCATTAGAACTTTTTCGCAGTACAAACGAAAGTAATTCCCTTCGTCTCCGTTTATTTTTCCATTATTCCATATATTTGATTTGATATTTAACGCGACTTTTTACGCGACTTTTTGTGACAATATTTGTTGATCTTTATTACTAATCCGAAGTGCCAGGGTTATCAGATTTACCAGAAATTTTGCCGATAGTTTTCCATTTATCGGTTTTTTTAAGAAAATAAATTTTCTAAAAAGTGGATTTTCCTTTTCTACTGACCACCTCCCATTTATTAATCTCAAAAATTTAAAAATACTATTATTTTTTAATCTGTCTTAATAAAATAAATCCAATAAACTGAGTTTTCCTAATCGTGAGATACATTTTGGTAATGCACTAGGAGGTAATGGGAAATATGAATCGATATAATCTCTATCACAAGGAGATCCCTGTAATATTCTTTTAATATTAATTGTCCACTTAAAATTCGTTGCTGATTATTTAAGACATTGCTTTTCTTCACCACATGGTTTGAAATACAATAATATGATGAGACATATCTAAAAAAAAAAATTAATTAGATTGATTAAAGTTATAGAGAAAATAAGATTTTAAGTTGATTTCTTTATGGACCTTTCACATCGTCGTTATCCACAAGAGATTTCATCCAAACATAGCTGGCTTTATACATATCACCAAAGTTCATCTCTTCGATAAAGGAACAATACTCAAACAATGTCACAACTCTTTTTATTTCAGTTTCACGATAATATTAAAATTATCTCTTAATTGAATCTTTAATTCATCTGGTAGAGATTTTATAAGCGTTTTAATAAGCGAACATAATTTTTTACAAAGTGATTCTTCGCTTTGATCATAAGGATTCATGATTTGTCGTTCCATGATAATCTTACTGCATTAGAACATCATATCCGATCAACTTCTATACATTCATTTAATTCATGAAAGTATAGATTTTTTAAATATTTCTGAGATGAAAGTCGAGAAACAATATTCATCTTATATAAAGGATAAAACTAATAAATCATTTGGAAATTACGCGATTACGCGCGGCTGATTTATATATTACACAATTACGTGACCAATATACGTTATTACATTGTTACCCTAAAAAATAGTAAATGATTAAAGTGATCGACTGCGGGGTCAAACTTTTTGATCATTTTCTTTTCTAGTGGAGAATTTTTCCTCTATTATAAATTATAAATGGAAACCCATTGGAAAAAACTATTATGGAGTCCTATACATAAAGCAAAAGCGAAAATGGATTATCATAGTAAACATCCTATGGACTTATGTTTTAATGCTGGTGAAATCATCGAAGTTCTTGGCATTGGTAATGATTAAATGATTACAGAAATTCATTTAATAAATTTATGATCGAATTAAATGATATATACAAATCTCTATTATAGAGAATGAAGACTGGTGGAATGGAAGTATACCAAACTCAGAAAGGTCTGGAGATTTTAAATTTGGCTCTTTTCCAAAAATATTTGTAGAAGTTGTAGAACCCACTGGCGATTCTCAACAACAAAAAATTATTGTTTCTTCTATAAGAAATAAAATTAATTCAAAACCTAGCTTGCCTCCAAGAAGAAAGTCAACTATAATTTCAGATGACAACTCTACCGTTTCTAATAATAATAAAAAATCCGATATTTTCAGTAAACTACCGGATTTACTGAACAAATTACCGGAACTATCTAATCCCAGTTATTCACAGAAGAATAATTCTTCACGTGGGAGTGTGACCGAAAGACCTGCCACGCCGATTAATATTGATCATAATTATACTATAGACTCTTATGAAGAATTTGATGAACTAACGAATCCTGTCAGGTATCTATTTATTCATAAAGTACTTTTAATTTAAATAATATTAATAATAAAATATTTCCCATTCCTTTTGCAATAAAGTCTATGTGAACCAGTCGTTACAGATGATTTTGAAGGCTTCTTTGATGCATCGGGTATATATATATATTAATCAACATCACTTTTTTTTTGTAAATTACATAACAATACTAATGTTTGATATTATTTTTAGTTGTTGATTTTTCAATTATCGATGAATATGCGCGAGAAACTCCAGAATTAGAATCAAAAACGATAAAAGGATTGTCTCATTATCTTACATCTGTGTGGGACCATCCTTTATATAAATTACGAGCAATATTTGTATGGATTACAGACAACATCTCTTATGATTGTGAATCATTTTATTCAGGTATTGTGTAAATTTTGATATATAACTTAGTTTCAAGAAAAAATTTCATTAACATATGATAGACCATACCCATCTGTTTATTAGGACGGCGGTCTGCTAATGGTGCGAAAGATGTATTAAAGAATAGAATGGCCGTGTGTGCCGGTTATTCTGAGTTGTTTTATGAGTTATCAAATGCAGCTGGGTTAAATGTAATAAAGGTTAATGGATGCGCTAAAGGTAATAGATTATCTGAAATCAAGATTAAACCAATTTTTTATTTAACCTTTCTCTTTTTATAGGTGCCGGATATCAAATTGGAGATGATGTATCGAGTTATGGACATGCATGGAACGCTATATTGTATGAAGGAGAATATTTGTTGATAGATAGTACATGGGGAGCTGGACATGTTAATAATAAACAATTTAATAAACATTTTAACCCATTTTATTTCATGTGTTCTCCTATGAAAATGATATTTAATCATTTACCAACAAACCCTAAACATCAATATTTACAACCAACAATTTCATCGGAGGAATTTTTGAACTTACCTTTTGTTAAGCCTCAATATTTTGAAAACGAAATAAATTTTACAAGATGGCCTGGTAGTATAGCTGAAACATCGAAAGATAAAATATCTTTGGAATTTGAACACGCAATGGTCGAAAATAATGTCGGTCATTATTCTGCTAAACTGGATTGGAATGGACAAAGTACGCTGGCTGTTGTACAAAGGTTAACGCGATTAAGTCTCAATGGAGGAATATTATATAGAATATTATGTAATATTCCTAGTAAAGGGGATGGAAATCTCTCTTTATTTTATTTCCCTCATGGATCAAACCAGGTAAATACAACAAATCGATTTTTTAATGGTTCATAATGTTATTTATAAAGAAAATTTAATTTTTTTATAGGGTTCAGCTGTAACAACTTTAAAAGTGATAAATTATGGAACAGGATCAAATTACAAACCATTTGTACTTATATACAATCAACTTTCACTTTCAATTATGACGCCATTAGAACAGACACTTGAATATAACAAAAAAGTTAGATTCGAAGTTAATGTATTCGGAGAGCATCCTACTCCAAAATTGTTAGTATGTGAGCAATCATTTAAAACAAAAAAGTATTTAAAAATAGTTGATAAAAATGATGATCAAGATTATGTTACCTTTGTTGGAGATGTTATAATAAATGATAAAGGAAATTGGAATTTAGCTTATGAAGGTAGTAATAATTATTATAACTATATTGCTACATATGAAGTCAAATAATTATAAGATTTGTTTATTTGATATTTATTCTCTTGATCTTACATAAATTATCTTATTCATAATGATATTCATTTCTAATACTAACATTGTAAATATGACTTTAACTTTTAATGATTATACTAATTTCAATAATAAACAATTATTAAAAATAATTTATTAATTATAAAAGGAAAAATTATATTTAAATGGTAGATTTTAGTTTAAATGTAAAAATTATATTAGAATAATAAATAAAATTGAATAAATACTTGAAAAATTTATTATATTTTTCATTATAATCCTAAATACCAAAATCTTAAATATTAAATTCTGAATGTTAAAATCCCATAGATATAAAATCTTGATTAATATAAAATCCTGATACTTAATATTCTAAAAAGTAAGTTATACAATTTAATTTAACAAAATATTAAATATTATTTATTTATATAAAGTTAATAAAATAATAAAGTTTTATTTAAATTCGAATAATTTTTTTAAAATAATAAAGTTTTATTTAATTTTATAATACTCTTGCAAATTAATAAAATTATATTTAATTTTAAAATGATAATTATTAAAAATAGGAAGTTTCTTTTGAATATTATTAATAGAAGAAAATTTTAATGTTGTAGTAAAAATTAAAGAAGAAATTTCTGATTGAACATCAACATTTGTATTTTTACTTATTAAATCAGTAAGAATTAATCTTGATGATTCTATAGCATTAATTAAAATATTCATAACAGTAAGATATTGTTTTTTATTCGCTTCTTTATATACATAAATACTTTGAATACTTTTGTGATCTGTTACTCCCATTATAGCATCTTCTGAA
>CAJVPP010000325.1:0-36109 GCA_910592005.1 Funneliformis mosseae | reverse complement strand
CTTCAAAAAAAATAAAAAAAAATATATATAGAAGAAAAAATATAAAAATATCTATCTAAAAAGATCTGAAAAACTACGAGCGGACTGAGTAACTACTCTAGGCAGTTTAGGTGTCCACTCACCTTTTTTCTTTTGAAAATGCTTTATCTTTCTGTTCTTGTAATTTCTTTTCACTTCTTTTATGAACCATTGTGATAAAGAAAAGAGATCACAAGAAACATTTTTTTATTTTTCATGCGAAAAATAAAGGATCATACATCCTAATCCTAATATAATCATTCAACATATGCATTACTTCTTTTTTTTAAAAATGCAATGATCATACCACTAGCTGCTAAACAGTAATAAAATCATGTGATATTAACGCTATAACAAATTATTTGGTATGTATAACGAATAATTCGTTATAGCGTTAATAAATTTTTTTATAATGAAGGCCTGATCAACTCAGACACCAAATTCGTTATATCAAGGGTTTACTGTATAACAAATAAAAGTTAAAAATTATACAAATACTACTATTAATTTATTATTAGATCTCAAATACCATTTTCTATTGTAGAAAATTTTTAGTTTAAAAAGTTATGTAATGTTTTAGATTAAAGATATATTTTACTATTACATCAATACTTACAAAAATAAATAATTAATAGATTTGCAAATATTCTTTAATTACAAATAAACTTAAAAATTTCTTAATAAAGTATTTTTTACTACTGATATTTGAATTTTAATTACAGATCAAACTTATCTAAGAGTAATTATTTATTATTTCAATAATAAATAGAATATATAACATTATCTTCTTGATATAATTTATTTTGAGCATTATTATACTAGTATTAGAATAAAAAAAAAGTTTCTTTAATTAATAAATTAAATGAACCTTAATGAAAAAGTTATTTCTCTTACTGATGCAATAATGGTTCTTTGTGATAAATTATGATAACTAAATTTAGAGAAATTTAAAATGATAAAAAGTTTTAATATTACTGATATACAGCATATATTTTAAATATTACAACTAATCTTAAAATATAATTAAGAATGAAAATTATTAATAAGGTTAGAACATTTGTAAATAAAATTCATTATTTTGCTATTTTTTGTGATGTATTCACAGTTATTGTAAAGTAATAAAAAGATTATCTTAAACCTAATTTTAATATCACTATACAATTAAATAGTATATTTTTAATGTTAAAAAAGTTTAAACAAATATATGAAAAACTTGATTTTTTTGTTTATAGAAATAAATAGTTAAATACATTTTATTTTAATAAAAATAAATAAAATCAAGTACAATTAATGATCATCCTATTAAAACTAATGTATAAAATAACAAAAATTCTTTCTTTAAGTTCGTATTTAACTTTTAATTATATTAGATTAACTTGTATAAAAATTCTTTGATATATTGAGATATATATTAATGATTACATATTAGAAGAATCTATTATGACAAATTCTATATGTAAAAAAATTAATGATTATTAAAAGATACTTAATACCTCTACAACTATTTAATTATCTTAATTTAAATTTAAAATTACTTACTTTTCTATTTGAAAAATAATGTGATAAAGCAATAAATCAATTTCATTTACAAATACTTATATATACACTATTATTAGATTTAAATAATTCAAATTATATTATAGAAAAAAATACAAATACTAAATCATTTTTTAAAATTTAATTATACAATAATAAAATAAAATATAATTATTAGAAAAAGAATTAGAAAGATATTTGGTTTTACTATTAATACAGTTTGAATCATTATTTTAGTGATATTAAATTATAAACAAATTTCTGATTTTATCAAAAATAGTATATAATTATCTTGCTATTCAAGATACACTCCTATGCAAAAAGTTTAGGATCACCTTTAAGATTTACAATAGCAATATATAAATTGAAAAAATATTTATTTATTGTATAACAAAATAAACTATTTATGACATATTATTTAGTAAAAATCATTACACAAAAATTATTTTCCCCTATATTTATTTCTCTATTATTTCCACAAAAATGGTTAAAAGAAAAGAACTAACAGATTTTGAATGTGGTAAAGTCATCAATTTTTATAAAGCTGATGACTCCAGAAGAGTTATTTCAAAAAAACAGGTTATGGCAAAATAACGATATATAATATAATAACAAAATACTATAAGAAGGATACTATTTATATTGTTAATAGAAGTGGATATCCTAAAAAAGTAACTAAATAAGACAAGCATTATCTTAAGACTATTATTGTTAAAAACTAGTCTGAATTTATTGAAAAAATAAAAGAAATTTTTATCGAGTCTATTGGAAATGTAATATATAAGCGAACTATGAAAAAAATATTATTGAAATGGAATATAACAGTTGTACAGTCTTTAGAAAACCTAATGTTAGTGAGAATAACCAAAAAATTCATTTAAATTAGGTTCATAAAAGGTGTCTATAGACTATAAATGATTGGAAAAATGTTGTGTAAAGTGACGAGTCTAGATTTACTCTATTTTAGAATGATGAAAAATTTTGAGTTTGAAGATTTTCTAAAGAAAAATATAATATTAATTGCTTTATTCTAATTGTAAAATATAGTGGTAGAGGAGTTATTATATAGGATGTTTTTCCTGACATAGGTTAAATTCTTTGATAAGGGTTGATGGTCAGATAAATAGTGAAAGATATATTCAAAAGATCTTTGATTATATTTAATCCTATTTTTAGAGGATTTTAAAGAACAAAATGGAGAATATTTGTTTCAATAAGATAATATATCAATTTACACAAGTGAATAAATATGAAATTTTATTGAAAAAAGAAATATAACTTAATTACCTTGGTCAGGACAAAGTTCTGATCTTAATCTTATAGAATATTTATAAGATAAGCTTAAGCATCAAATTTGATTAAAGCAAAAAAATCCAAGGAATGTAAAGAAATTAGAAGAATTTCTTTAATAATATTGGTTAGAGATTTTAGATGAAATTTACCAAAATTTTGTTGAAAGTATGAATTGTCAAGTAGAAGTAGTGATAAAAGCTCACAGTTATCTCATAAGATATTGATAAATACTTTTATTATATTTTATAAAAATAAATATCAGAAATAATTTTTTTTTTCATTTTTTCATTAAAAATTATTCCTTTTTTATTAAAAAAACTTTAGTATATATTAATTCTTCAATTGTATGGGTTTTCAGGTTCTGTTTTTTTTGTCGCATACATTAAATGCTTTTTAATAATTATAATTTAATAAATATAATTATACAAATTATTTTTTATTTACGAAAGTCATGTGCTTTAAATATGATTAATAATAATCGATATAATAATGCTTATTAAATTTCTGATATTTTATTTGTTACTTACAAATAATATTAAAAAAATTAGTTTTTATTTTAATAAATAATTTTTTATAGCTTAATAAAATGTTAGTTATTTAGAAAAACTATTTGTTTTATAATTTATCAGGTAGTTCTAAACCTTTTGCACAAGAGTGTATTAGTATATCAAGTAAACAAGCATTTTCAGTTATATCACATATTATTACAAAAAATTCAATACAGCTTGTACTTCTTTATGTTTGAAAAGCTAGATAGAATAAAATGCTAGTTCAGTTAATAATAAAATTATTTGAACTTGTTATTTCTGATTTATAATATTTTTAATAATGCTATTTTATTAATAAAATATAATAAACAAATTTATCAAACAGATTATACCTTTTTAAATAATTATCAAATTTATTTTAAATTTAAACATATATAAAGATAATAATAGCATTTATTTATTATTTTATTTTTCAAAGCTGTGAATTTTTTAAATACAAATTGCAGTTATATTAATTAACTAATAAAATTTAAATATATGATTAATTGAAATTAAAATTATAGTTACAACTGCAATTTTAACTTCAAATAATAAACTAAAAGTTGGTTCAACTTAAAAACTAAATTAGCAGTTTTAAACTAAACTAAACTGAATCAAACTAATAATATCCCTAAAATTTACTGTATTATTAATTCAACTAATACTTATAAAATAGAATAATTATATAAAAAAATAATTATATATAAGAGATTAATTATAAAATTATAATTACAATTAATTTTCTCTAATGTATTTTATATAAATAAATACATATATTATATATTTTCTTTTTAAATTTATACTTTTGTTCAATCTTAAACATATAAAAATCATATAAAATTTTCTTTTTAAATGCATTTTCTTTTTAAATACATATTTTTTTTAAAATTTTACTAAAATTTAAAAAAATATATAATAAAAAAAGATAATTATAATTAATTAACTAATTCATATATATAATTTTTATATAATTAAAAAATTTTTTTATTAATAATTAACTTTTTATTTATTAAATTAATTTAATAATATATAAATTATATATTTTTTCTAATATATTTAATAATATAATTTTATAAATAATTTATAATTAAAAAAATAAAAATAATTAGAAATACTATTAATTAAGATTATTTTAACTTCTTATATTCTTATAATTACGTAATTTAAATTATTTTGAAAATTTTAAAATTTGAAATTATTATATAATGATAATGTAATATGGGGCATGCTGTAACAAAACCAGACAAAGTGAACATTTGATGTCGTTCGATCCTCATGCTCGAAGATTTTATTTTCATCTTTTCTGCATGACTTTTAATGATTCGATATTCTCCATAAAGTTCAAGAGTATATGATGAGTGTCCCCGACTAGCGTCATTCCATTGGCAGTTCACTAAATACCGACACGTAAAAACGCAACCACGTTCTCTCCTTTTTTATTTACTTCAAAGCTTATCGTACAAGCAAAATACCACGCTGAAGCAACATGAACTCATATTCTAGATCATCTGTACAGCCGTGCTCTCATTCGAGGCCTCATCAGGGATCAATCATATTGAGTAGACCGCCTGCGTACGAAAGGCGCGAAGGCCTCTTCTCTATCCTTGCCTCGTTAAAGGACTTTACGACGTTTCGAGCCAGCAGCTGAATTCATAAATGGTGACGTAAAGTTATTGCACAGTTAGTAACGATAATGCGTACAAGCGCTCATGATTGAAACATACCGCCCATTTCACCACACATTCATAAAAATAAACGAAGTCTTGCATCTCTGTGAAATCTCGAGGAAGATTTGCGTTGTCTACTTCGTTCAGGCAATAATTCCCTGAATTGACATTGGCCGTGGAGGCATTATCAGCTTCTGACAATAATAAACTTTCAATGAGAGGGTAACGTACCACAATAGTTAAGATAATACAGATAAATCCGGAGGCGGAAACTTTGACCACCAAATACAGTTAAATTTTTCGGCAGACGCCTCCGATTCTTGATTATTTCTTTGACAGTCCTTGCGAAAATATTCTTTAAGTTACGCGCAATTTTTGTGACATCGGCAATCTCCTTTTCTTCCTTTGCCGCCGGCCTTGATCCTTCAACGTAGACCAGCTGGAATTCATCCGCATTGGTCATGCATCCAATGCCGTCAGCGAGGTTTTTGTCGATGTGATATTTGGATGGGACTTCTCCATACTTGTAATGTAACCCCGCTATGTGCCACAAAGCAGCATCAAGACACGGGTGGACAAAGGCATTTAGATGAGTTGTTTCGATCGCGGCTATGTTTAGGAGAGGATTTTGAGCGCCAAGAGAGAACGCTTTTATACTACAGAAGAAAGATATAAGAATGGATCCCCTTAAAAAAAAATTAAAAATAAAAAGATAAACATGATATATACAATTGCGGCAGGGTACTTCGGACAATTCGCACTATGGCAACCATCAAAAAATCATCTGAGTCTTGACATCGCAGATCGTCAATCTTCTTTTGCCACCCTTCGCCTGTTGTAGCTTGTGAGAAGAAACGAACGAGAAAATCATGCACATCGGTAGAAATTAGTGATTCTGTTATAGTGTCCATCTCAGAAAAATACGATTCTGCTGTTGATCTTGGAAGCTTTCCGAGAAAGGGCGAACACAGACGGAGGTCGATTAAATCCCCAACCGGATTTTGTTTCGCGTAGATTGAACAAACTGTTTTCATCGCCTCCGAGCATTCAAAGGCGTTGCCCAAAATGTCTCTAATCGCTTCCTACAGGTAATAAGAAGAGAATTAGCTGCTTTTCAGGTATTGTTTAAAGTATACAACTGATTCAACTACGTCGTCATCCTGATGTTTATCTACCTGGCCATCAGCTGGCTCATGAGCATCAATTTTTCGGGATTTTGATTTTGTTTGATCGAGATGGACGTCTCCTTGTCGTTTCTATAAACGAAGGATTCATTATTCCTAGTTTTACAAGCACTTTTTGGTACATAATTTACATAATTGAAATTTTGATACGCCTTACCATGTTTGCTATATTTTTGCCATTATCTTTATCCTCGCCGCACTTGTCATCTTGCCCGTTCGATAGGCGTCCAATTAACTGAGCCTCTTGATGTACAGCTGCAGTACCCATGACTTTTTAATGTGCTTAACTGAATGTCGACGTTGGTATTGAACTGTTGCTCACACAACATAATGAGACTCTTGGAATCTGGCGAAGTAATACAGCATACTATTATATACCTGTTGTTTTTCCAGCTCCCTCTTCTTTTCAAAGAGATTCCAGAACTCGGTAGCTTCTCGGCCGTTCTTCTAAAAAATGATAAATAAGTTACCATTGCATTGATGAAATTTTCGTATGTTGGTCGTCGGCGCTTGTTACACGTTGTAACCGAGGACGAAACCTAACTCCCGGAGTTAACAGGGGCGACACCTGCTCCAGCGTGATTGCAACCCGTATATACAAGCGCTCCGTAATTGCACCGAGGACGAAACCTAACTCCCGGAGTTAACAGGGGCGACACCTGCTCCAGCGTGGTGCAACTTACAGACTAGCGGAGATTTCGCTAGCGACAACAGTACATATGCATATATAGACGCCTACAGACCTGTTTGAGAAGGAATGAAGCAGCTATTTGTCGTCCTTCGTCTGTGTCGTTTTTTTCAATTTCCCTTAGCTCTTGTTTGAATTTTTTCATCCATAATGATTTTAACGTCTTCAATCTGTGATTTTGGAATTGGGGCTTCATGGTCTCGAGATATCCGAGGTACGACCATTCTTTCGCGGGAACTGACACAAAATACTGAACAGGTGCAGGTTGACTGTGTTCATTTGGGTGCTCATCCGCCAAACCTCCGTCCGTGTGCTCGTTTCTCGACATTGACTTAACTTCTGCCATCGTAATGAACAGTCTATGAGTATGTTGGCAACTTGGCTTTTGTTTTTATGTGATCGGAACGCGTAACGTCATCAATCCAAGCCACAATCAGGTTATGTATCGGTATGACAGTATCCACATATCGATATCACCTATGTAAAGCAGAATGGACATTTATATATTGATATAATTTATAGTTGTACATATTTATGTCATGATTCCGTTTCACACTTATTCATTGCCATGACCATCAATTATACGAGACGACGACAACAGTAACGGAATCATGGACTGTACAGGTTACACAAAATTTTAACCCCCTGTAATCATAGATCGACCAATCAAAATCATGAATTTTGAAGCTAAAAACGTGTTAAAAAAATCCATTATATCTTAAAAAATTTTTAATATCTTTTATTACGTGTTTTAAAAAACTTTTAATATCTTTTATTTTATGTCTTAAAAATAAATATGTAAAAATTATTAATTTAAGTTGCTGGAATTTTTTTTAAAATGTATAGCTACAATTAAATATGAACAATTTATATAAATATACGCGAAAAATTCATAAATTTCACTTCAAAAATAAAAATTTAATAAAAATAAAATCTACAACTCAGAAAATATTTTTTTTGTGTGTTTTAATAAATTTTTCATTTTTGCCATATCATCCATTGCTGTTTCAACATTATCCAAATCATCGTCAACTGTATTTTCATTATTCTCATCGATGAATTCATTTTCATTTAATCTTTTCATCATACTTTTTTTTAACGCATCAACATTTTTTTTAATTTCAATCTGAAGATAGTCTAAACATATTAAACATTTAGACTGACATTTTTGTAGACAATTTTTATGATATTCATGTCTACATGCAAAAACATTACAATCATCTAAATAAATAGTATAGTTAGTATCACAATATATGTAATCACACAAGACAGATGTAAAAGGTTTTTTAGAAGTAACAAAGCCTCTTAGAAGGTGTCAATCGGTTATTTCATAATCTAAAGAAGGCAACTTGTATGAGTTTATCCATCAGATGAAGTTTTAACAATCAAAGGATATTGATGTCGTGCTTGATATATTTTTGTAAATGCATCTAAAGCAATACAGCATACTTTCGAGAAAGTGTATGCAATTGCTTTGGTATATATGAATATTTTACAGAATTCACAAAAGTTTGTCGAAAAATATCATCCTCTCAATACTGAAAAATAAAATGAGCCTTCTTTTGCAATTGTTGTGCAGTGAAAAAACTTAGCTGTACATTATCGAATGATGCTATGAATGATTTCTACAGGATAATCACTTAAAGTGACAAGGCAATTAGTAACCATGTTGATCATCAGATGATTTGTCTTCATCTAATAAAATGCATCAGAAAAGAACATTAAAGGGGCGTGCTTATAATTTTTTCGATCAAATTGAAGAAACAGATCACTTCAGCAATGCATACAAGTTTCCTCGTAGGCCAGCCAGTTATCTTCTCAATGGTGTATAACGTAAACATCAAGAATTAAAGGAATCAAATTGCTTAAAAGATCAGTTAAATATAAGAACTCGATATTCTTACATGTACGACCAAACTTAGAATAGACAATATCAACTATATCAAGTCATGGTATATGCATTATGTGGAGCATTAAATCAATTCGCTATAGACGTAGCTTTTTATTAAGATTCTTATTTTTTCTGAATATTCCTTTATAAATATTGTTAAATAGAAACGAATTTTTTATGAACACAAGTTCACGACCATTTAAAGACATATGGAGAGGACTCATAATAGGTAAAAATGCCGTAATAAATGAAGGGATAATTTCATTGTTGAGAAGAAGCCAGTGTGTAATAGCTTTATAAACAAAGAACTGACCAGGCCAGTCCACAACGATAAAAATTGCATAGTTAGAAAGATATGCCTGCATTGGTTCTTGATCGTATATGATTTGAAGAGCTTTTATATAATCCTTCACGCTTTTCAAATTACTTTCAACAAAGTTGAAAAGGATTGCATTCTGTACATGCCTATTTGTTTTTTTTTCATCAACCTATCGTTGTAATTGTGCAAAGTTAGTTGGTTTATGAGCTCATCATCAGAACATTTCTTACTTGTATAGTCTTGCATACAATCATTATAAGAAACACCAAGATTTGCGATGAATCAATTATCAAGATGTTTTGTAATCAATCCATCATCAATATTTTTTAAATTATGTGCTCTATTATGAGGTATTGCTAATATGAGACAAGGATTTATTATGATCATTGCCATATGTGCTGCCTAAGATGTACTAGTAATGTCAGGTTATCGTTGAACGTGAATATTGTGATAATCATCAATATTCAGCATGAGAGCCCGTTCTGAATATTTTATAAGAGCATTTTCTATGTAATCCCTATGCAAATCTGAAATTTTTTTTTCTTGCAATCTACCAATCTTGATGTCGTAGTTGCACTAAGATTCGCTATCGTATTCAAGTTCTCATTACTTGTACCTACTAAATCTAAATAGAATGCAAGATCAAATTTAAAAGCATTAATTTTTGTATTATTTAACCAAGCAAGAAGATAGCATATGAATACCATTAGTCTCTTTATACAGTCTATTATTTGCTCATTACGTTCAAGTGAGCGAGCTGCCAAATAAAGATGATCAAAAAAATCCTTTAATCTTGGTTCAATATTTTGAAATGTGTTTCGCATTTCGTCGAATGAGTATATGGTCTCTTTTTTTTTGAATGTTCTCTTTCGTAAATGATCTTTGCTATTGTCTTGATTGCTCTAAGGAAATCAATCTTCATACTTACCTCTTCCTCATGTTAACATTTTCGTTCATAGTTTTTACTCATTTAGGACCTTTTTTTAGAGGATTTTCTACAAAACTCATGTAACAAATATTACATAAAATGATACCTTCCTTCTATGTTATCTTCACTAGATCGTTATTCTCAACTTCTCTCTATTTTTCTCCCTTTAATGAGCGAAATTTGGTTGAATTAGTAGTTTGACATTCTCCACAATGCTTCATCTCAAACATGTTTTTAATAGGTAAATAGAAATGTAAAAGTGCGGGATTAACAGGGATTAAACAAATATATTATAGAATAGCACAAATACTTCAAGTTTGCTTAATGAATTTACTTACAATTCAATGTAATATGAGTAATGTAAAACTTCTGTAAATCATATTTTAAACTGTATAAAAAAATTCTTTAATAAATTGTGTAATCTTTTTCCTTATTTGAAACGGACCTACCTGAATAGTGCATGTAGAACAAATAGTAAGGATTCATGTGTAAGTGTTTGTTAATAATTATTTTGGCTCTTATTTTCTTACTGTAATAAAAAGATAATAAATACATGAGGTTAACTCTATATAATGATATGAACGTGTAAGAGTAAGGTTAAGTGACAACTATTGATTTTATGCTCCTATTTTTCTTTTTTTTCTTAGTTCCTGAAAGGGTTCGGCCAATGTTCGCTTATGAGGCTTTTCTATCCTTTCCTCTTGGTAAACCTCATAAATTATCTTTTCTTGATCCAGATAATCCTTGATAGTCTGCGTGCTTTTTAGTTTGAAAATGTAAGGAGCAATTTTTTCACCTTACTTTTGCTTTAAAAGAGAGCATAAAGTGCTGTAGCTTTTGGGCTCCATAGTGGATCTGATATAGATGAGTTTTATATATTTCAATTTTATATACACAGCTACTCCTATATATAATGATAATACATAATAAATATACAATATTATCAAATTTTTACAAAATCAGACAAACTGCGTAATATATATATAAAATATATATATAGTAGACAACACAATCATGAACGAATATGAGAGAGCTCTCCATTTCTTAGAAGTAGGATGTAGTTGCAGGTGCTTCGCTAAGTTACCTAAAGAAGAATTCGCTGTACTGTAGGAAGACTTTTAAGCACTAACAAAACTTGAACAGGACATCTTCTTAATGGTCTAACTCAAATTTATGGATGGAGAAGCAATTAATACTAGCTAACATTTCAAGAATAAGACTCGCACTAATAAAAGAACTATTTACTGCTGAAATCGTAATACCCCTATTTGCTAAAAAATATACCTCAATATGTTAGGCATTGACCATAATTACTTGGAAAACATCTGAAATCACTTGCTCAAGAATGGTCTTCTACCACAGGTTCATAGTAATGTAAAAAGAATGCTACAGTGAAAAATCAGGATGGTCATCAATATTTACATGGCTACCGTGGTCAGAAATTTTTTGTTGAATTATGCCAAAGTACATGGCTTACTCGGCCCAGTAAGAAATGTCAATTAAGTTACCCAATCAATTATTTTCCTACCAGCAGAAATGAGTTATAAATCTATTCATCGTGACTTTTTGGCTGGTCTAGAAAAAGATAGTAAACTACATGCCCTTAAGTATGATGCATTTCGCAAGTTATGGCATCAACTTACCTGTATATTCAAATCATGAGCCTCTGAACTGACTTATGTGATACCTGTCAACAGTTGTAAAATGACTTGCAATTTAAAGTCCACAAGGAGAAAGAGGCCCAAAATCTATTAAAGAAATATAAAGAGTATCTAGCCAAAGCCAAGTTAGAGCAAAACTATTATAACAAAAATACCAAGTTGGCAGAAAAATATAGAAAGTTCGTTGACTATATTTATTCCATAATGAAAGGCAAAATACCATACTGTAGCATTGATGTAACTGCCTACTACAGTTATAACTGAGCCCAAAATGTTCATGTATCTTATTTGGACCAGCAAATCAGAAAAGTGTATTACCTTAGTGCTCGTAAAGTACACTTATTTGGTATCCAATATGAAGCGGTCTATGAGCAACTTAATTATGTGCTGGATGAGAATGAACTTCTTGGAAAGAATCCGAATGATACCCTTAGCCTAGTCTTTGATAGGATCAAGTAATTAAATAAAGGTGAGAATAAAGATGGTATTGTAACATTGTGACACTTATTTGTCACCTGTTGCAACTCAAATTTTAATAATGTTGCAATTTGTTGCAATATTGTGATGCTTATTTATCACCTGTTGCAACTAATTGAGATGCCATCTTTAAGCAAGAAGCACCTGAAAGTCACTTGCGACAATGCTGGTAGACAAAACAAAAACAATGTTACTATTTGGTTTTACTTGTATCTGGTAATTTGTGGTTATTATGAAAGTATCAAATTAAATTTTATGATACCTGAACATATTAAATTTAAGTGTGATAGTAGTTTTGGATTGATTAAGAAATTATACCGCAAAATAACAATAGATTGTGTAAATCATATTGTTAAAGTTGTAAAAAAATTGAGTACAGCAGGATTAAACAAAGCTTAGTGCTATGAAAACGGCAAAGGTTTTCAATACTTAGATCTTAATTCCGTGTTGGGGATTTTCTTTAAGAAATTGAGTGGTTTATAAAAATATCAGCATTTTGTATTTGAAGCAGCCAATCCTGGAGTTGTCAAAGCTCAGATGGTTGCTAATGGTTCTTTTACTGAATTTAATTTATTGAAAATCAGAAAAGCAAGTGTTTCTGAAATTATCAAAGAAATTAGATCCTTTTTTATTTTAGTTCTAACTCCTCCTCCTTTGGATTATAAAAGGCAAGAATATCTTTATCATAATATTCGCCCATTTGTTAGAGATGAATTCAAAAATATTATTTATCTAAAACCAATATATTATTAAAATAATTATATACTTAATATTCTCTCATAAAAAGGATATAAGTATTATTAAAAGAGTAAATAAAATAAAAAAATTATGATAAACATAATAAATGAACTCAAATAGAGAAATAAAGAACTATTAGAAGAAATCAATGATTTCAATAAAAAAAAGAGAAGCAGACATTGAAGAACTAAAACTAAAAATATGACATGTTACTGGTCAGTCTCTTGATAACAAGGAAGAAGTTAGTATGCATACTCCAAGAAGAACATGATGATACAAAAAACTAAACAAGAAATAGATGGATAAAGGTAAATTAAGAATAGCAGTAGACCCTAATAAAACTAGGAAATGAACTAAGAATTGTAAAAGAGTTTGATTTGACAATATTACTATTGAAGAAATGTTGGATAGTTTTATTGATAGTTTAAATGAATTAGGCTCTAGTTGTTTTCATTACATCTCATAGTGAAGTGATAGAGGTTATAAACTCACTGAACAAAAAAGAGAGTATGAAAAGAAGATAGTAGAATTAGAGACAAAACTAAAAAAAAAAGATAACAAAATAGAAGAATTAGATGATGAAGTATGAATAAAGCAGAAAGAGGCAGAGAAAGTATTAGATGCAGCTATGAAATGGAAAAAGTGGTAGATGTTTGAAACAGTTTTGAAATATGATACAGAAATGGGAAAACTCCTAAACCGAATAGATTTATTGGAAAATAATTTAGTAGCTAAAAATCAGAAAATAGATTGAAGAAACTATTTAGAAAATAAAGAATTACCAGCCTTATCAAAGCAACAAAAAGAGAACAGATTATGCAAACTCAAAAAATTAGTAAGTAAAGTTAAAGAAAAAACTAAAGAAAAGTTCCAAATTCTTATTGTTCAAAAGAATAAGTAGACTAATATGAAGTTAGAATATAGAGTTTTAGAAATATCAAAGAATGATAAACAAGAATGTAACTTTTGTTTTCTAGATTTCGATGATTTAACTAATTTCAGCCTTGATACTGCTCCTGCTACTTACCAAATGGTAGGTCATAATACTTCTGATGGTTATGCTAACATAGTTTTTATTTGTAAGGATTGTAAAAAAGATTATGATAATAATACTCTTCCACAATGTGAGAAATGTGATAGATTAAAAAGGAACAGAAGTAGATGCTTTTGTAGTCGTTTAAAAGCTAAATCAACTAAACTGCTTTCTGATCAAGAATTACTTTCACAAGCTTTCAGTTCTCATTTAGAAAATAAAACTAGAGAACTAGAAAAAGAGTTATCAACTGTTAAACAAGAATTAAATATCAAAAGAGAAGAAATAGTTAAGTTTCAAGAAAAGTTTGAATCGTGAGGTAAAAAGCAGAAACAAGAGTTATTAGATCAAATTAAGCAGTTAGAAGAAGAGAATGATAATCACAAAGAAGAAATCAAAGGGTTAAAGACTCAGTTAGAACAGTTAACTTCTCAATACATTGCTTAAATTGAAGTTAAAGAAAATAAGAGATGATCTTGATTGAAATTAAGGAAGTAATTGTTTTTTTTAGAATGCTTCTAATGGTGCTGTAATTCTTTAGTTCCATAGTGGATTTGATGTAAATTAGTTTTATATTAATATTTTTTATATAGAGGTAGGCCTATATTAATCATGTTATGATTTATATTCATCACATTTTAGTATGATAAAGGGAACATTAAAATCAACAAGTTTATAACTAATGAATGAGCACTAAATTACTTTCAGTCAAATTAGTTAACTTTTAGCCATACCAGCCTCTTATTTAAGAATGTTTACTTTATCTAGTTTTGTTACAATCTGCCCTATATAATATAAATATAATATACTATTATAATCTTTTAATCAAAATTAATTTATTTTTTTTTTGTTTTTTTTTTCTTAACCTTATACTTTAAATAACTAATTATTATAAAAAATAATTATGACTTTGATCAAAATATAGAAGAAACAAAATCAGATATTAAACCTTTAGAATTGATATAACAATTAGAAAAAGCTTTTAAATATGAGATAAAGCTTTGAAATTTTTTATTAAATATTATCATTAAAAAAGCTTTTATTTTTATAAACATTGTAGTGAAACTGTTAAAATTTCTATAAGTATAATATAAATTTCAAAAAGAGCTTTAAAATATTCTTATTCTTATATTTATAAATCATGAAAAATTGATGATATGACTAGATAACGTAATATAAGTTCAAAGGCTATTAAATATCTATAGTATGCTAATCTTAATTAACTAAAATTACAAATTAAACTCTCTAATCAAAATAATAGCTTCAATATTTTATAAATTTATATTAGAAATGCAAGATGATATAAAATTTTATATAAATAATAGTGGTCTAATAATAAAAGCAGTTTTTATTTATAGATTATTATAAGTTAAATATCTTAAAAGTCATATTTTCAATAGCTATATAATTCAATTTAGTAATATAAAGCTTTACAATATTAATAATTCAAAAAGATTCAATAGATCTTTTAAATACTTTGCAAGAAATCAAATTTTATTATAATTTGTTAAACTACAATTAATTTAAATAGATCAATAATCAATAACCTGAAATTACAAATCAAGGTGTTGAATTTTATTGAATAACTTTGTGATAGAGAAATTTTTATTGAGTTATTTTGAAATCTTGCTAATCAAAAATAATAATATACAAGAGAATAGGTTTATATAAAAGTAATTAATACTGTATTAAAAGCTAATATATATAATAAATTATGCAAAATGTAAAATAACTTTATTAATATAAAAATTTATAAATAAATATCAAATGTTTTACAAAATTTAATAAAAATTTTAATTGCTAATGTATTAGATTTACTCAAAAACAAAAAATATCAAATCAGTATAAGAATTCATTAGAAATAACATAATCAAAATCAAAATATAAGTCACTTTTAAATATTAGTAATAAGAATGTGAAAGGAAATAAAAGAAATCAAATAGATTAAAAATACCAGATATTCATAAATCAAGACAATATAAAATTGGCAAGAATATGATTATTATAGCAAAACTTATCTTGTGAATAAATAAAGAGTATATAATAATTAATTGGTAAAAAAAATTTGTATTTCACATAATAAAAAGCATTGATTTTATAATTTAATGTTAAACATCTATAAATTTGATAAAGCAGTATTATCTTTAAATAATACTGTTTCAGTTGCTACTCAGCCTTATAATCTACAAAATTATAAAAAGATCAATTTAAATGCAAGCCTCATTCTGTTCATTTATTTTTTACTATTTTATTTATTATTTTTATAAACATTATTCTATCATTATTTAACATGATATTTTTTATTTTATATATTTAATTGAAATCACAAATTATTTAATTGGTATTACTAATAAAATCACTAATAATATCAATAAAATAATATCTGTGATGATTTTAATTTCAGTTAATATTAGCAAACCTAAAAAATAATATATATAAATATATATATATAATTTTTTACAAATATTTGATTATATTTTAATAGGATAAGATTTGATTTAAAATAATATAAAATTATTAAAAATTTAAAATTAGGTTTATAATTAATTTAGAAGAATAATTAAATGTTATATAATACCTATGATGATTACTGCAATAAAAAATACCAAGCTTTTAAATTAATATAATATTTTTAAAAATGTATCTGATTATAATAAATCTATATATATATATTAATTTATACCTTTTCTTGTAATAGCATTTTCTTTATCCCAAGCATTTCGAGATTGTTCCAAACTATATTTCTATCACATTGTCCAAATATGGCATATAATCAAAAACTGGAAAGCCAGAAATAATAAATAATCAAAAATCACTGTAACGATAAGTTTAAATTTTAGTATGATGAATCATATGACATAATTACAAGATGGTTTTTTTTAATGTATAAACATGCTAAATTTATTTGTCAATAATGATATTAAAATTATAAATGGTTATGACATTGAATTTGCTACAAATAATACAAATGATTAAATGAAATTAATAAAGTACAATAAATAAATAAATAAATAAATATATTATAATAATTTTTTTCGTTAAGAAGCCCAAGGCATAGCCCTGCGTAATTCATCAATTGAAGCCATTGATGTAGGAGAGCCTGGAATATCACTATATGGAGTACTGGGTTGACTGCTACTTACCATTCCTTGTACTTTCACACTACTAATTTCTACACCAGCTCCAACTCGAAAAGGATCTGATCCATTACCATTTATAGGTATAGTTGAAAGTACAGCAAGACTACGTACTCTCCGAATTGATGGATATTTTGGAGGACTCGAATGGCTTGCTACTGAAGCAGATGGGCTAAAATATGTGAAAGGTGTATCTGAAGATTTAATCGATCCGGTCATTGAAGATGACATCGAAATTGTTCCACTTTCTGCTGACACATCTCTAATACGTTCTCTTGGCTCTTCATAACCTTCAAACATCAAATCAAAGTGCTCTATGGAGAGCTTCATAAGTATTCCGACACCACCGCCGGCTGTTTCATCATTTATGCTCAACATACACATGCTAACATCGAGCATTGGGTTTCCACTATGTACCAAATTAGGTGCAAACATCACTGCAAGATTATGAGCATTCATAAAATTTATATCCTTGTGTTTTGAAATTTCATGAAGAAGCGAGCAAACATATTGGAGTAGAATGATCGCTGCAGGCGATAATAACGGAAATACGCTACTACGTATAAACTCTATACGTCCTAAATAATGTTGTTTTCCTCGAATTTGTCTTAATGTGTCATACGTTTGCACGGGAAAAATTGATATTGGCAAGTCATTAAAGAACATTTTCAGAAGAACGGCTGCAATATGTACACCATAATCCGCCAAATTAATTGGATTTCCTATGTATATATACAGATTAGTATATTTTAGATAACCTAATTGATTCAAATTAAATACTACCTCGGTCATATGCTTCTTTTGCTTGGCGTAACAATATTGAACCAGGTGATCGGCGGAATACCCCAACAACTGTCAAACCTAAAAATTTTAGATAATTAGCAAAATTTACTCTTAATATATAACAGAGATAAAATTATATAATACCTTCTGCTCTTAAATACGAGACACAATCTCTGACTACTCTTGGTAGTCCATTTTCGCCTTCTGATCCCATCAAAACTTCGAGTGGGACTCCAAACATCAAATTCTTATTTTCATCGTAATTAGGTGACGGTGGTAACGTTATTTTAACTTCATATTTCGAATTATATCTAGAAATATAAATTTATTAAAAGTACAATTAAAAATTTCGGAATTTCATGAATATATTAATACTTACTCATATACGGCCGGCGGTATGTCGATTTGTGTAAGCGGAATAAAATTAGCTAATTCTGATAAAGTATGAATGTATTTAATTTTTTTCGCAAATTTCGGGCTAAATTTAATTAAAAATTTTTTAAAAAAAAAGTTGAGTAATTGTTTTAAAATCATCAAAATAATTAAATAATTACCTAATAACTGCATTCATAAAGTCAAGTGATATACGTGCCCACATTGTTGGTTGAACTATGTACAAAGATTTAAGATTTTTCTTGTATCTATGAAAAAATAATTAAAATTAAAGGAATTTAACAAAGAAAAAAATAAAATAAATAAACTAAAGGTAATATTATAATAATATGTACTTTCTGCTCAAGCTTTTATATGCTTTAAACATCCAAGACCAGCCAGGGTTATGTTTTGCTCCACCTATAAAGAGAACGACTGTATAATCACTCTCAACAAAAAGGTCGAGTTTAAGTAAAATTCGTCTATATGGATTGTATTATTATCATTTATTTTTTTTTAATATATTAGTAACTTGTAACAAAAAATTATATATGATTCAATTATACTTACGATAAGATTTTATCATAATCGACTTCTGTGGGATCTGGGAGGTTGCATGCACATAGTATGACCATAGGTTTGCTCTCAAAATCGACGCCTTCATGAGACAAAAGTTAAAAAAAAGAACCAAAACCTATTAAATATAATATAAATATATGTTTATAACTAGTAATTTTACCAGCTTGATAGATGACTTTGGAGTATACATAATCGGCTAAAGCTTCCTCGTCGGCTGACGTCCTTGAGGCTCGGTGTTCAGGAGAACCTTTAAACCACCTTTTCCACATTTTCATAAGGGACTATGTGCGTAAACTTGTATGGAGGGGTTAAAAAAATATTATTTTTAGTAAAATTTATATTTTACACAGAAAAAGAGGGGAAAAACAAATTCGTATCCTGTTCGTGTTTGGATCTGTGATAAATACTGATAAATTACGTAATTTATTCATTGAGCTGATAAAAAATTTCCGAATTAAGATACATTTCGAATACATAATATGATGATTTTCAAATTGTTAATCATCAAAACTGTTTCGTCTGTCTAATTGTTTTCAACTTCATGTATTGTCCAATTAAATTCCCTCACTGCAAATCAAATGCGATTGTTCATGAATCAATTCTAAAAGAACAAATATATTACCAGATATTCACTAGTCTAATGCAAATCAAGCCTTTTCGTTTTTTTTTATAAACAATGGAAAAATTATAATTTATCCGAAGAAAGATGAACTAATAAAAAAAGTGTGGGGAAGAATTAAAATGTCGAATCACGTGCCTATTCATTCGTTAACGTCATATATAATTATAAAACCCACTAAAAGTTTTATTTGCTCGCTGAAAAAAAAAAAAGAATTACTGTACTAGAAAGAAACTTTCGTAACTTACTCGCCTACAAAAATTTCTTTTACAAAGATGACAGATAATACTGACATTCAAGTAATCCCGTTCTCAATCCTGCCAGTTGAAACATTTCCAACCGAAATATGGTTATACATTCTTAAAGATTTATTACATTTTCATGGGTAAAAATCGTTGCATTTGATAAATAAATTTTTGAAACCTTTTTTTGAATTGAACTAATTAAGTGAAATCTAGAATTCCCGAGAGTTTTCGTTTGCGAGAAGTTTCAAAAACCTGGAATGAACAAATATTAATTATGATTTATGAAAAATTGCGGACGATGATTGAAAACACACAGATAAAGATTGTAAGTAATCTTGATTACAGACGATCAACATGAACTTCTCATTCAGGTATTTTTATTCGATAGGATGTGGAGAGTCATTTTAACGAAGGTTCAACCATTCGACGTAACATATTCTATACCGAATTGTCCCCATCGATCGACTTTTCTAACAACGCTTTCCAATTTGAACTTGATTATACTATGATCGTTTCAAACAAGGAAGAGATTCATGCAAATTTGATATACAATGATAATTTGAACCCGTCCATTCGTTCTTTCAAATCGATCGTCAAGAGAATTGAAAACTTTTCGAATAATGATGATATCCAGAACTTAGGCTGCTCCTTGATTTTACATTCGCATCATAGGAACCTTTCGAGAAACCTTTGTATTAAAGGATTAAAAATTCGAGCAGCTGAATTTGTAAAGATTGTGGCAATTGAAAATACCGGAAGGAAAGTGGGTTTTACTTATACTTAATTTATATATAATGAGTCATATTGGCAGATGATTACTAGAAAATTTGAAAAATAAAATACTTTTAGAAATGCAGATCATGAAGGTTTTAAATAAACATTCCATTAACCATTAATGTATATATTTAGCTTAGTAAGAATGCACATCTTTCATACTTACCTGAGAAAATCAGGTTCAAGTACAAATTATCATTATGATTGATCACACGATTAACTATGCGTCGGAATTTCATTTCTACGTATTCTTTCTCAACTTTTTTTTTTTTTTATATCCTCATTTTGTTAAAAATATTTGGTGTTGAACTTTGAAACACGGCAAATTATATAAGGATAATTATGTAACACGGATCATGTGTTCTTGGGTTGACTGCCCGTCATCGTTTGAATCGAATAAAAATAAAAAAATAATAATTAAAACAATTCCCAGTTCACCACCACTTTTCTTATTTTGTTTATCTTGTGTAGCCAAGGATGCAAATTCTTCAAACCTCCTTGCGTCTCATCGTGTTAATTTGATGGTTGCATATCCATTTTAATAAACACCACTAAACACCACCCAAAGGAAAACCCTGACCGCTGTTGTGCTTCCTCATTATTTTCTATACTTGATAGTATCAACTAAACTTTTGTCCTCTTTCTTTGCCGTTGTTGCTCTTTATTTATCTGCTGTTTCTTTCTCGTTTTACCAATCTTTCAATTTTACTCTCCAAAGTTTCACAATTTCACTTTTAACTTCCCCTCATTATTTTGAATTTTTTTATTTTAAAAAACCTTGCTAACTTTTTTTTATTTCAGTAATTCGTTTCTGTTGTGGGTTAGGTGCTTTCCCCCTTGTCAAAAGGGTTAGATACTTTTGGGTGGGATACGGCGACTTCGATATATTCTTAATACTTATTAACGTTGGAATAATTCAGATTATTTAGTTGTCGCCTCTAGGTCGTCGTTGACCTTTTTTGAAACTATTCATTTAGATTCAAAAGAAGAACTTCAAACTCGTTAGAATATTTGAGTTATTTCTTTACTATTTTCTAGATCCCTTAGTTTTTTTTTTCATCCCAAAAGACCCTGATTTACGAATAAAATATAATTTCGTTGGACCAGTAAATGGCAAACGGTGAAAAGAGGATGATTCCAGAAGACAGAATGGAAAGAAAGAAAGTTTCTAAACGACGGCAAACTGGCACAACTGCTAAAGATGATATTGAGGTAATTAGATTTCGATCGTTCGAGTGTTCGTCTGAGGTACAATCATTTGAGCTGATGCATTTTTCAATTTTCTATTTTCGTCATTGGGATCGTTAGTTATTTCAATCACCACCTAGTTCGCCGCTGCTTACCCCAAAGTCGTCGCATTTAACATCATCTTTAGAGGCACCATCTCAATTACAAACACCTTTATCATCTCCTCCATCTTCACGTCCTCCCTCACCTAACCCTGTCGATGTACCTTATCTTACACCTTTGCCAACTTCACGTCCTCCCACGCCAATTTCTATTAAAGAAATAAGTAATACTAATGTCACTATTATAACCATAGTCACAAATGATCATAGCTTAATAGATGATGAATTTATTACTCAGGATTCGATATTTCAACAACAGAATAGAAAGAAAACTTCTCATTTACCATTGAAAGTGGTTAATAGTTCCATACCTCCATGTGCTCGATGTCCTACCGAATTAATATATCACGTCTTCGAAATATTGCGTACCTTACATCAACCATCACTTTTTTCTTGCATTCTAGTAAATCATCAATGGAATGCCATAGGAACAAACGTCCTTTGGAATTCCCCAAAATTCACTCATATGCGTTCACTGGACAAATTCATTAAAACTATAGAGAACTCTCCATCATCATCATTATCATCATCATCATCATCATCATCATCATCATCAAAGTTTTCTCAACAACAATCAACTGTTGTTCATCCCTATGCGTCTTATATTCGTACATTGGATTTAACGTATTTAACGGAGCATGATCGTAATAATGCATCACTTTCATCTCATCTTCTACGTTTATTACCATTAATTCATACAGAAAACCTTCATACACTTAATTTAAGTTTTGTTAAAGGCATCACTAATGGTTATTTAACTAAATTATTATCACCATTTTTCAATAATGTACGTACATTAAACCTTGCAGGTGGAAGTAGATCTGACACTTGTTTATCATCTATTATACCAAATTGTGGTAAAGTACAGAACCTTTCACTTGCATGGAATACTTCATTATCTGATGCGTCAATTAACAAAATTGCTACGATATGTGGAGATAGATTACGTACTCTTGATTTAACAAATTGTGAGAAAGTAAGTGATAGATCGATGCATTCAATTTCACGATATTGTTTAAAGTTAAGAGAATTAAGAGTAAGTTATTGTCGTGGTGTGAGTGAGGAAGGTGTGAGAGATGTTATTGAAGCATGTGAAGGTCTTAAATTATTAGATCTAGTTGGTTGTTTAGGTGTTGATAAATGTTTTTTATTAAAATGTAATGATGAATTTGGTTTAGCAAAAAGAGAATTAAAAGTTATTTGGAGAAGGTTTACCGATGTTAATAATACTTGGACCGATGAGAATTAAAAACATAGATTTAATGTTTATTTCTTCAAGCGAATTTTCAATAGATTCGATTAAATATTTGGAGCGAATACTCATTTCTGTGAAAGAAATGGGAGGATTACAAGGACTATCAACTAAAAAAAAGGGTTAGAAGGCAGGCATGAAAATTTTTTAGCGTAGAGAATTATTTTTATACTTCACAACAAAACAAACATCAAATGTACATTTTTTTGGTTTCATTTTTTTTTTTTTTTTTAGAGATAAAATTCATCCACCTTTATTCAATTATGCAATGGGGGAAAAAAAAAAAGATTATATTAAAGAGAATATCCATATTTTGTTATATATAATTTTTTAAAAAAAAAATTAAATTTTTTTTTTTCCTTTTTTTTTTTAAAAAAAAAAAAAAAAATAAAACAATAAAATTAATAATCCTTATCATTTAAACCAATAAGTCGAGATTATTATAAATTTATAAATAGGATTAATGTTTAAAATTAATAAATATGTATTTTTAATATTTTAAATAAATAAATTCAATTTATATAAATAAATAATTTTTTAAAAATAAAATTCAAAAATTTAAATGCTTTATAAATAAATAAATTAAATTAAATACAATTATTATAAATACAAAAGATTAATTAGTAATAATTAAAAGAATTAGTAAAATTTAGTATTGTTTTTATCAGTGATAATAAATGACTTAAATGACATCAAATGACTTGAATCACAAATCACATATCATTTGGATTATTCTGAAATCAAATGATAAATAACATAGTTATTTAGTTCACCAATCATTTTTCATATATAAAGTTAACCAGTAGAATATTAAATTCTTTTGTGATACAATTACATCTCCTTTCTTACCCTTATAAAAAAACATTATTTCACAATATCTATTCACAACAAATTGAACAACTTATCTTTAGCTTATATTACTAACTTTAATAAAATTGTTTTATTTATATAACTTATAAATAAAATTGAATAAAAGAGAATATTTTATTACGTTTAGTTTTATTCAATAAAATGAAATAAGATATAATATATTTGTATAAATTTGACTAGCGATCTAATTAAAATCTAAGTTAATTAATATATTTATAAAGTAGATGATTTTAATTTATTATTAAAAATATCTTTAAGATTCCATTTAACAAATGAATCTTCAGCAAGATGAATAGTAATCTACAGCTATAAATTCTAAAGATTCTTTTCTATTCAAATAATTTTTCTCTCCTATTATACCAATCCAATTTTGAATTATGCATGCTTATTATTCTATTAAATTAATTATATTAGATTTTTTATTTTTTAATTTCAGATTTTCTGTCATTATAGTTTTTTGTCATCACTAAATATTGGCGATCGTATTCTTTAACTTTCTTTGCAGCGTCGTTACATAATATCAGTTTATTAAATAAATAATTTAATTTGATATTAAAATTCTAATTAGAAATTTAATCAAATATATATTATTTCAAAATTATATAATACTTTATTATCACTATTTTTACTATCAGAAATTTTGATCATAAATAAAAATTACTATATGATTTCATTTATAATGATTTCAAAATTTTTCAATTTCTAATTATTTTCTTTATATAATATATCACTTCTCAATTAGCTCTTCTAAATACTTTATTACTTTTTAATCAAATTAAAAATATAAAATATGAGTAAATACAAAAAATGATCATTATTTTTGAGTTTTTAATATTAATATTAAAAATAAATAAATTTTACTTATATAAAGGTGATTTTGGTATTTTAAGTATAAAAATCCTATAATAAACTAAAGCTTCTTTATTAAGGTTAAATTAATACAAATTCTATATAAATAAAGAGTAAAATGCAATAATTCAAATGTTTGTCTTTTGTCAAATTCTAATAATCTATTATATTTTCATTAAGTTAATTAAATATTTGAATATCAAAAGGATATATTTCTTATTGATATAAAAGAAATTCATATAAAATATATTGTGATGATATATCAAATTAAATATAAAAATAAAAACTAATCTATTAACCAAAATGAATATATGAAAAATTAGATATATTATTATTAAAAAATATAAGATAATATTATAAATAAAAGATTAATAATTAAAGTAAAAAGGATTGCTTCTATTATTTTCATCAATGTTCAAGTCAGATAATCATTTTATCAAAAAAATTATTATCTTAATGATCTAAAAATACTTTAATTATTTATCTAAAAATAAGAACTACTTCATATAATTAAATCATATTTTTTATAGTTATTGAATGCTATACAAAATATTAGAATCATATTTTAAAGTTTATATAAATTATTTCAAAAATTTTGATCATTAATAATAATAGTAATTATATTAAAAGAAAGAAATTTTTTATCTGTAAAATTTGATATATATCTTTGTTTTATATAATCATTTTTAAATATAAAAGAATCTTTAAAACATTAAAATATAAACTTTTAAACTAACATTTAAAGAAATTTAAATTTAATATAAAATATATAAGATATATATATATAATTTTAAATAAATAAATAGCAAATCTTAAGTATTGCTTTTGTTTTCAAAATATTATAAAAGTAAAAGTAGTAACTATTTTATCACATTTTACTTAAAGTAATTAAAACTACTATTTTGCTATATATTATCTTTTATTTATTTCTTAATAGTCCTGTAAAATAAGTTAATAAACAGTTTTTATTGAAATGTATTAATAAGTATTTGACTTTTTAAAAATTTCTTTTATTATTAGATTTAACTGATAAATCATATATAATAAGAAGATCTTATTAAGAAATTCTATTTACATAATCTTCTGATGAAAATAGATTTTTTAAAATAATAAACTAAAAAAATGAGATTTGTTATTAAGTCTAAAATGATTTTAATTAAAAAAAATTCATATTAATATTTATTTTATATAGGATTTTGTATAATTATAAAAGGTAATCAGCATCAACTTAATTATTGAGCGAGCAGATACTAAAATATTTTTCATTATATATACAGTTAAATATTTATATACCAATGCTACTGTTTTAGAAAAATAGTATTAGTATATTAAATCATCAGTATATAAAAAATTTTATATACCAATATTAATATTAAATGTTTGATCAGTATTGGTATATAAAATTTTTCACTATTTCAACTGTAAACTTAAATTTTTTTAATAAAGCATTATAAATTTCATAAATTTACTGTTCAAATTATTTATACAATTATTATTAGTAATGTTTTATTATTAGGAATATTATTGTGTATTACAAAATTTAGATAAAACTATCTAATATAATTTGTTTTGAATTATTAATATATGATTTTAATACCCAATATTTCAATTTCTGTAATAAATTTAATTTATTTGAATTAATAGAAATATCTAATAAATTTTCAAAAAATATAACAAGATTATCTAAATGATTCAAAGCTTCTTTTTTTGAGATTACTGCTAAAGGCTCATCATCTTGTTCTACTTCAGATTTATCATTTTTTTATTACTATAGATATAATTTTATTGTCTGTTAATCCTTTATTAATTTTTAAATAGTCGTCAAGATAAAAAAATTTTTCAATATCCATAAGATCATTAAATGGAAATTGTTTAATAAGATTTTGTAATTCTATTTCATTATAAAATGCCTGATTGTTATTATCTTCAATTTTATCAATTTCATCTATTTCATCACATAGAAGAATTCTTGTATGCTTCTAATAATTATTAATTGTTTTTTGGCTAACAGAATTTCAAACATTATTGCTAAAATTAATAGCATCATTAATATTTAAAGAAATTGCTTTTTTATTTAATTCTTGTGAAATTTCATATTCTTCAATCCTGTTTTTAATAAGTAATTTTCAATACTGTATCTAAATTAATAAAAAATTACATTATAAATTAATATAGAAAATATATATTAGTGATAAAAAAATAAATTACTAACTTTAAAAGAATTAATAATTTCAGCATTATAAAGTTGCAAGTGAAAGGTTATATTAGGTCATAAAAGTGTATAGTCATATTTGTTAAATTATTATCTTTATTTATAATATACATAGGAGCATTGTCGACTAATAAAGAATCTTGCAATTTTATGATTGCATTTGCATATTCAATTTTTTAAGATATTTATTCTATATAGAAACTTGCATCTATGCAATCAAATTCCAGTAATAATCAACTGATAATTCTTCTTTTTTCTTATCTTTTAATGCTCATAGATTTTGGTAAGTATAAATAAAAGTAGTTTTAATTTTTCTAATCCAGTTGTATTACATGTAAAAAGAATAGTAACACTTTTTTTAGATTTTTTTTTCAGAAAGTGGCCCTTTTGCTAATGTCTTTGATGTTTCAAGATTTCAATACAAACCTAAAATAAATGAAAATTTAATATGTATAAGTTTAAATTTTTTATAATATAAAAAATTTACAATTAAAAACATTGTTCAAATTATACTTTTAATAATTTCATGCAATTTTTATCTTTTCTTATCTAAAGTTCTAGCAGAGCACTTGCTGCCTCTTCTAATTTAGTATATTCTCTTATATTATTATATTTTTTAAATTAAAAATCTATCTATTAAAAGCTAAAAAGTTATTAGTTTTAAAATGCTTAGCGAAAAATTCTGCTTTTATACGTAAAATATCAGTATTAATGGTAAGTTCTGCTACAAGTGCATTTATAACCCATAATGCTATAGCTTCTTCTACTTGTGGAAATTATACAGGCTTGTCTCTTTATTTTTGCTTTTTTCTGAGTTTATATATATATGTAACTATTTACCTTTATTTCTTAAAATATCTAAAACAATATTTTGTTTAATACAATATTAAATAGCAAGTTGTTTTTAGGTTAACTGTGATTTTTTTTGAAAATCTAAACAAAGTTGATGTTTTTGTGCTTTTGTTAAAGTAACTCATCTTCTTAGCTGAAATGGTTATTGAGCTGTTTTTTTTTGTCTGACATTATTGAAAGAAAACAAAGAAAAAATGGGCATTATGCATTTGATTTAATTTTAAATAATTAGTATATTGATATATTAATTTATAAATCAGATTTTCTAATATGTTACTATATATGAGATTAAAAGATAATATATATATATTATATCATAAAATAATATAAGATATTGATATAATAAGGTTTTTTATTAATAGTAAAACGGGAGGAAAAAAATTATCAGTATAAGCAAATATCATTATATATTATATTAGTATATTGAGGTTTGACTGTAGTTCTATACTTTATTCTAAACTAATAAAGTGAAAGTCTATATAAATATTAAATTATAAAAATAATAAATATATATCTTATAACTGCATATTTACCTGCTGAATCTAAAATAAAAGTTTATTTTGATATTTTTTTTCAGTATTAACTATTATTTTTAATATGATTGATTATATCATCAGTTTTTAATCTTTTATCATTAATATTACTTATATTTCAAATAAAAAATTTTTCTATTAAATTTAATAAAATAATATCAAATAAATACTCTTATTTAATGTTAGTCCATTTATCAAAAGTTACAGTTATATTAATCTTATCATCTTATGTTATTTTGTAATTATTTATGTTAAAATTTTAGTATATTTGATAAAATTTTATCACTTATTTTTTGTCAGTCTGATAATTTAAAGCTGAAATAATAAAAGCAAAAATATTCTTGTTTTTTAATTTTCAAGAAAAATAAAGGATAATTTATTTAAAATTAACATTTTGTAAAAGTAAAATTTCAAATATAGCATATCTTTTTTCATTAAAAATTATGATACATAATTTGTAATATACTGTTAAATAGTACTAGCTAATAGTTTTAATGAATTTATTACTAACTCTTCTTTATTTTTTGAATCAAATAATAATTCATTATCACTAATTAAAAAAAATGTATATGATTAATTAATTAAAAATTTTTACTTTTTTAGATTTTATTATAATATTATTTATAGTATTTAATTTATCTTTGATTATTATATATTTTTTTCTTTTTTGTCAATTTTTGTTATCAGTAAACTTTTATGAATAAAGTCTATAGCTACAAAAAAAATATGGTAAAGTATGAAGATGAAAATATAGAACGGATATCACTAATATTAAAACCTAATAAAAGAAAATAATTCTCGTAACATATTATGAGTATATATTTTATTCAAATGATAAAAAACTAGATATATAGATAAAATCTAAAGAATTGCCATTATATAAGAAAGAAAATAGTTATTCTATTATGATTAGTTTGTTCTTGACAGAAGAATGTGATCAACTTAAATTGAATTTATAATAGTATCAACAAAACCTTTCTATACCTTAGAAGTTCGAGTTTATCTTTAACTATAAAAAGATCAGAAAGGTTTTTAAACAAATGAACATCTAATTGAATAAGTGAAAAAAAAGGTTATACCAATTTTTGAAGCAATTTTTCAAATTGTATTACCTTGTTTGTGTTTAATAATAATTCAAATCATGCATTATATAGGTCTAATGCATTTATAATAAGTAGGATGAATCTAAATCCAGAGGCAAGTAATTGAAAATGAGAAACACAGTTTTTGAATCAGATAATCAACATAAATTAATAGTTAATGAAAATAATGAACTAAAGAAAATAAAACAGATGTTAATTAAGTATGGATTGTAAAAAGATAGGTTAAATACTGATTATAAATTATATAAGAATAAGATTGAAGATATAAATCAGATAGATTGTTGTATATGAAGAATCATTTAATTACAGCCAGATTTTCTATTCCAAAAAAACATGTTAGAAAAAACAATATTAAAGTTGGATATAAATGTATATTTTTCTGAAATTTCACTATAAATTAAACTATATTGAAAGATACTAGGAGGTAAAAAGATATGTTTGAGAGAACTGTGATTATTCTTAATCAGATTTGCAATGTGTTGTTCCTGCAACCTTGGAATCTATTAGTATAATTATAATAAGAAAATTTGCTAGGAAGACGTGACATTACATAGATTTATATAAAAAAAAATAACTGGTAAATTGGCAGAATTAAATAAAATGCAATAATAAAATGCTAATAGCTTTGCGATATAAATGCAAGGTTTTGTGAATGAATGCTAATCACGTGAATAAATACTAAATCATATCTTTCTCAGAAATTTTTTCACCCCCACGTGACTTCAATAATTAATCATCCTGTATCACACCCTCAAGTTTTTAATTTTACTATATATACCAGAAACTTAGAATTTTTTCGGTGTTTAAAAACCTATTTGTCACACCATATTCGTCACATGGTTAATTTTATAATTTCGTAATGCCGGCCGGGGGTAAAATATTTTTCTGGCGATACTGGGGTAGATCTAAATCATGTGAATATCACGTGAGGATCGATCGAAATTTCGGACTAATGCGGTTTATAGATGACAGCCACCATAGTTTAATAATAATATTTAAAATTAAAAATTATTTATTATAAAAATTATTTAGACTATTAAGATCTATTAAATAGTAGTATTTTTATATTTTTGATATTAATAGATAATAAATTTTCACTAATGCGAATCTTAACAAGAATGTTTTCTTTAGAAAATACTGCCCTTGATAGAATTTGTGGAGGTTTGAGGCTAGCAATTGGTAGCTCAAGGTGTTTTCGATGTGAACTAGCCAGAAAGGAAGTGATGGAGGTAAAACAGTTGCTGTGATGTATGGAAGACAAAAAGCTTTTTTCATTGCAAGATCCCCTATATTTGTGGTGTTCGGTAAAAATCGCTGTTTTTGTCTGTTCCATCTGATTGTTTGGTCATTAATTGGTTTAAGCCATCCACAACCAGAAAAATAGTATAATTTTTTCTTACAATTAATTCGAAAAATATCAGATGGATAGGTGCTTCATAATCGTTAATTACGGATCCAAATTTTGAGCAAGACATTGACAAAGCACAAAGCATCCTAGTGCCAATGGCAGTAATTCCTATCTCAACAGATGAACCATTTTCGAAACTGATACGAAAAACCCAAGCATTGGCTACATGAACTCTTAATGCTGTGTGCTCTGATAATGAATTCAAAACGGACATATGAAATTCGTTCGCGTTTCGCGACTTGCCAGTACCGGCCCCAGCCAGAAACAAATAGGTTTGCATGTGAACTTTGTCCCGTTGATATTCACAGTAACGCTTAGGAAATTCCCTTGCAAGCATTGTTCGTAAATCATCACTCAATTGGAAATCCCAGCTAGCATACATAACTAACTGAGGTGGTTCTCCCATCGGTAAACCAACTGGAAAGCTTCCTTAACCTTTTGCTTTCCTGACATAAATTGTAAAAAAAAACACGTATTATGTCCCACAAATGATAAATAAATAAAAGAATGAAAATAATTTTTTGTATATATATATATTTTTTTTATGTAATTTGTTTACTTATATTATTAAAATCAGCCAATTTTTTCTGTAAATACAGCATTTGGTCTTCCAACTTCTTTTTTGTATCCTCCAACTTATCAATTTCTTCATACAATCTGTTCATGCGTCCTTCAAATTCGTATTATTTTCTTTACTCAACTCCCCCCTCTATCTACTCTATTTCCCACTCATCCAGCTTCTTCCCCATATATTTTTCTTCCTTCCACCTCTTCAAATCTATTTCCCACTCATCCAGCTTCTTCCCCATATATTTTCTTCCTTCCACATCTTCAAATCTTCGTTTTTCACCTTTTATAATTTCATTTTAATTTCTTTGTACGTTGGTATTTTAAATTTTTTTTCGTTTCTATGCAGAATTTCGACCAATGATAGATTAGTTGACACGTGACTTTAAATTTTAGGGCTAATCAAAAATACCAGTTAATTTACAAGTTTACAAGTGAATTTATTTACAATATTCAATACTTTAAAACTTCACAAATTTAAAAATCAATAAATTTGTATTATTATTAACTGAATAAACCATTCTTCAAGATTTTTAGTATTAAAAAAAATACATGTATATAAAGCATATTTGTACTCTGATTTGGAATATCTTAAGTTAAATACTAAAAAATATATATTTATTATTACGCTGTATACTAATGAATTCATTAGTTGTGGTGATTGTTCTATTAATTATAAAAATCAATAATAATAACTAGACTTTCTATAAATAAATTCGATGTTTAATTTGGAAAGCTAAAAAATATAACAAAACGATCTCTATGAACATTTTCAGCCTGATTGATTTCTTCACCATTGTCGTCAGTATGAAATATACGACGGGAAGGTAAAACCATGATATGATCCATAGCGACATTCCTCTCTTCTCCATTCTCGTTTCCCTCATTATCATTCTCCTCATTATAATTTCCCTCAATTCCCTCATCTTCATGATCATTCTCTTCACCATTCTCTTCATCTTCTTTAATTGAACGATTTGAAATACCGTATGAAGGTTCGGGTATTTTTAATATGTATTGAGAAGGATCTAAACCCAACTCTTCAATAAGACCTAGATTAAATTTATGTAACTTTTTACGAAAACAATTATGATCTGTAGATGCGAAAGTAATGTGAACATTTCTCATTTTTAATGACCAATCCGTTGTTGATCTATATGGTTTTAACGGAGGAAATCGATCGACTCTAACTTGTCCTTCACTTGTAAATGTCCACTTGATAGGGGGGAAATTTGATTAATTATTTGTGAGAAATCGTGTTCAAAAAAAGAGATTAAATCGTTTAAGATACCAACCGGTAATTGACCTCCCATCATTTCACGATGAGTATATATTCCATTTCGATGAAATTTTGGTGTCCCAATATGTGGAATTTCAACACTATTAAACTGTTCAATAAAAAGAATTGCAGTTATTGAATATAGAATTTAATTTATTCATAAATTTTCTCAAAAATATAATTAAAAATTAATAATTTCCTATCTTTCGGGGTGAAAAATATTAAATAATTAACAAACCTACAGAAATTCGTGATTTAAATCAAATATTTTACCTTAAAACACCACGTAGTTTCAGCCAAGTCATCGATATTAAATTTACTCCTTCTAGCTTCTTGCTCAATTAACCCATAAACTTTTTTCCAAGTTCCTGCCTTTCTAAACCAAATTTCATGAGGTTCTGAATGTATTTCTTTCATACCTTGTTTACCTTCCCAACGTTTTAAAGCCAATTGACTCCAAACATGGTTATCAATAGCAAAAGATTTACACCCTTTTGATACTAGTGATAATGAACACAATGTTTTTGAATCGAATTCTTTAAATATTGCTAGAAAAACTTCAGAAGGTAATCGATTTGTAAACTCCATTTAATAAGTTAGAAATTTGATATGAATCTAACAAAATATAATATTATTTTGGATTAATGCTTTGCAACTAAATCTAATATGGGAAAACCGTGTATATTTCCTTTTATGAGAAATACGACATGGTTCCACGAAATTTCTTGAAAAGCAAGTTAGATCGGGTAATACTAAATTAGCCCGAAAGAATAATTTTCCCAATTCCAGTTTATTATTCATAGTCTTCAATAATTTTAATAATTTTCTTTCATTTTCACACGATGCTGCGGAGTGGATTGAAGATTTTATCCAAGAAAAGTGTAAATCATATGTGGGTGAATAAAAAAAGAATGATATTCCAGGTAACGATGATGTAAATAAAAATATCTATATAAGGAATGCCTTTTTATTGAAATACTTTTTTTTTCTTTCTTTTTGAAAGACAGTTCGTAACAATATGAAGGTCATTCCAATTCCAGGTTGGTGTTTTATGATCATGTCTTCGATGCATTGTTGAAAGTTAATTGACGTTATTTATCGAATAATTAGTTCTTGATGATAACTATTCTTATCTAATTATTGATGAAAAAACAAATGAAGGTTTGTGGTTATGATTCTTCTCTTCGTATTGATGTTTTTTAATATCTGGTGTCAATTAAACGTTAAACACCTACATATATATAATAGCTGCCGTTGTTGACCCAGTAGAACCAAAAAAAGTTCTTGCGGTTGTACAAGAACAAAGTGCCAATCTCAAACATTTGATCACAACGCATCATCACGCCGTAAGTTTTTTTTTTGTTTTGTTTAATTTCGATCGATTTGACATATAAATATTTAGTATCCTTTATATAGGACCATTCTGGTGGAAATGATGAATTATTTTCAGAAAGAAAAGATTTAATTGTTTATGGAGGTGATAATCGTATTCCAGCTGTGACCAAGATCGTAAAAGATAATGAAGAATTTAAAATTGGTCAAATCAATGTAAAGGCTTTATTTACTATCTGTCATACTAGCGCAAGTGTTAGTTTTTATTTACAAGATGAAAAAGATAAAGCTGTATTTACTGGTAAAACAAATATTTAAAATTTTTATCAATTTATTTGTTCGGTTAAATAAGAAAGTTAACTATTTAAAGAAACTCTTTTAGGTGACACGCTTTTCATTGGAGGATGTGGTAGATTTTTTGAGGGTACAGCAGAACAAATGCATAATTCATTAAATAATATTTTAGCAAAGTTACCTGAAAACACAAAGGTTTATTGTGGTCATGAGTATACTTCGAGTAATTTAAGGTTTGCTGCTTCTGTTGAACCTGATAATGATTTCCTTCAGCAAAAAATTCAATGGGTACAAGAACATAAACAAACTGTACCAAGTACTATTGGTGATGAATTGAAATTTAATCCTTTTATGAGAGTTGATAAAGATTCTATCAGAAAAGCTACTGGTAAACAAGATCCTATTCAAGTTATGGCTAAATTAAGAGAAATGAAAAATAATTTTAAGTAAAATAATGTATATAAGTTAAATAAAAAAAAATATTTCTAGGTTTTAGGAATTTTAAATATATTTATTGGTTGTTTTTAAAATTAATAAGTTAATGTTGCCGATAAAAATCACGTACTTTTCCTTTTTCGGAACACCGACCACTTTACCAAGAGCGATAATCAAAAGTTCTCATTTTACATTTGTTTCAATCGTACGACCATTCGTATGACCTAAAGATTACGTTCGGAGAAGCGCAATCTGAGTAATGATAAAACCCAAGTTAATCACTATGCTACTAATTTTTGTCGAAGTATCTATATTATTTGCTGTATTACGTCACAACAAGCCACCAAAAGTTTATGCTGAAGAATTTTTCTTTCCCTCCCCTTGTCATAAAAACAAATAAGGAAATAGTGTAACATAATCATGTGATATCATGTGACAAAATATTTATTAAATTTTATTTAATAACGATAAATTATATAATCAGTGTGTAAAATTCATATGCACAATGTGCACGTGCACATTAAATTTTTGTGTGCACATATTACACAGCATAAATGTGCACAAATAATTACTAAAAATAGATAATTATATATAAAAATGGATAAATTATTTATAAAAATGTAAATACTATGTAATACATACGTTAATTTTTTATTTTTAGTACAATTTATTCATATGACTTTTGGTCTAAATTTTATACACTAATTATATAAATCCAATAAAGCAATTTACTAATTTTATTTGTTTTAAAATCATTATATATTATTAATTTTAAATGTAAGATGATCTTGATTTCAAGGTTGTAAATTCCTTATTCTATCCTTTTACATTTATTATCTATTTTATTAAAAAATTAATTCAAACTTTTGAGTTCTTTTAATACATTATAATTTTTTATCAAAATCGCAAATTGTTCATTTTGAATTATTTGTATTCTTTTCTCTTTCATTTAAATACATAATCTTAACATATTTTTTTATATATGTCTTTGTTGAAAATTACCTGAGTAGATTTTTCAATCATTTTTCTTAATGATTTATTATCATTAAATCTAAAATAATAGAATTGATTAATAAATTAATAATTATTTATTATATTATTATTTATATTAAATATTTTTAATATTACAGTAGCGGTCATAAATATCTGACCGCTCGAGATCATCTAAAATTATTATATAACTACCCTTTAAATTTTCCAGAAATATAATATAACACAATACATGATTACCTGTAAATTTATAAGTGTCAATGATACAAAAAAAAATTTAGATGATCATCAAACTTTCGCTTGAAAAATGGAACT